>JABWIB010001499.1:24348-56912 GCA_016617825.1 Platyplectrum ornatum | reverse complement strand
ACAGGATAGGTGGGCGTTTGCTCTTAGGCGGTGTACAGGATAGGTGGGCGTTTGCTCTTAGGCGGTGTACAGGATAGGTGGGCGTTTGCTCTTAGTCAGAGTACAGGATTTGTGGGTGTTTGCTCTTAGTGTTTTCCTGACCAGGCTTTTCTACTACAAGGGACGACTTTGTATGAGAATGTCACTCAATGTCTACAGCGCAGTTCTGGACCAGTAGTCCCATGTTGGGGGGAGGGGAGGGGGATCTTTCCTCTTGGAAATCTGGGTCCAGCCATTAGTAAGAACTGCTGATTGTAAACAATCAATGAAATATATTATATAGAAGTGGGATTTAATATTTTATAGCCAAAACAAAATTGCTTATTTGGAGGATGCTAGTTGTAACTACTAATCATAGACCCTGTAATATCCCAAATAGGCCACCAGTTTTCTCAGTATTAGGAGTTTCTTTTTTTGGGGGGGGGTCACTGTGCCAGGTTTACAAACTTATTTGTACCCTCAGGGTGCCAGGCTGTTCTCTATGCACTGCCAATACAGCTTCCCCTATCATTCATTTTAGGAACTGGTTTTTATATAGCGGCATCAGGTTACATAATGATTGTCAAAATTGTAAATCATTAAGATATGGCTGGGTGGTAAAAGGCATATTGGGTGGGTAAGAGCCCTGCCTGCAAACTGATGTTCTGTGGGTGATTGGGGAGTGATACACAAGGGCAATATTTAGATTTAGAAATAAACTTCTTTATATATCCCTGTAGCCATAACATGCTACTTATGTTTATGTACAATTTCTATAGATGGTGGGCGAATGGAGATGTGGAAGTAGGTGACTTCTGGTTGAAAGAGTTGGTGCACAGGGGGTAAAAAAAAATCTGTGATCCATACAAACTGTTATATTGTAGAAGGGAGTAATGTATTACTCTGGACATGAACCAAATACAATAATGGACTGGATTAAGAATTCTGAAGCTGCTGCTTTCAGAGCTCAGAAAAGATGCCAGACCCAGGCTCTAATGCAGATCTTAGGACAAATGACTTTGAGGGATGTCGGAACTACTCGCGTTGAATGAGCTTTAGGAATAGTATAAATGAACATAATGAGAGTAGAATTTTAGTATGTACAGTATATGTGCAATATAAGTAGCACTGAAAAGTAGAGGCTAATAAGCAGTGTAGGGATGATGAAACAAGTCAACAATTAACCAAAATCCCACATGAAAAATCCCAAAGACTCCAAGAAACTAATATAAACAGAATAATATGTTTATAAGGAAAGTACAACAACGTGTTTCGCCACATGAATCTTCAGAGTGTGGGGAGGGTTAGAACATGGATCAATGTTTTAGAAATTTCACCAGCTTAAACAGACTTAATTATATCCCAGCAGCCACAGTCGGTCTTATTTTATTTTGCAGCATGAACTCTTGTTGAAACGTTGCCACGCGACCCATCAAGGTTTAAGAGGAGGGACATTTCCATCAAAGGGTCTTAAGTACCAAGGGGGGTGTTCCTCTAGTCAGGTACAGGATAGGTGGGTGTTTGCTCTTAGTGCACAGGATAGGTGGGTGGGTGGTTGTTTCCTCTTAGTGTACAGGATAGGTGGGTGTTTGCTCTTTTCTTAAGCTGGCTACACGCTATTCATTACTGGGCTGATTGGCTTGACACTAGTGGAGCATTGGATTTGAATTTATCTTTCCATTTAAAGGTTTTCTACATAGTTTAGTTGGGATATTATTGCTCCTCCTTGCTGCAGGTTTGGTTTTCTGTTTTATTCATCTTTTAGCTCGGCCACACTTATCCGTTGTACGGATCACACGGGATACAGAGTTTTTTTTTCAATAGGTTATGTACATAAGGGCTGATCCAGCGTTTGGTAGTAAGGCAGTATAAAGTATGGAAACAGAATTAGAATTGAAGGAAATTATTTCTATCTCAACTCTTAATTTACAAATTTTTTTATGCAAAAGCAAAATATTTTCTCTGTATGCAATAGATTTAAAATTCATATGCACCCCTCACATTGCAACATGGTTTTGCTCAGGCCTACATTTACAATGCAAGTGCAACTCTGGATTAGCCCCATAGTCTGCTTTCTAGTACATTATTTTAAGAAAATAGGGAGCATTTGCTATTATAATTTGTCTATATATTTTTGTTTTAATATTATTATTAATGTTTATAAGGCTCCACATCATTTCCGTAGTGCTGTACATAGTGAAAGTACATACATAGCATGTGGTATAATATAATGTTATACAATACAATAACAAACATGAAATCTTATAATCTTAGCATGTGGGTACAATGACATTGCATATACGGTAACAAACATGGAATACATACATAGCATGAGGGTGCAGAAAAATAACTAAGAGGGTCGGGAAGTGTATAATTCATTACACTGAAGAAAGACAGGAGGTAGGAGAAGGGGGCAGGTTTAGGTAGATAACATGAATCCTGAACTGAAAGTATTCAACTGGTAAACTGTAAATAAATCGTAGTATTAGTTAGTATTTGCAGTAATGATATTGGGAAACCACTTCCCTTGCGTGCGTAGACACTACCTAAACAATAGAGCACTATTTTAATAACTTGTTCCCACCCGCATATTCTCAGTACACAGAGTGCCCTGTGCTTATGTGTGCATTGGAAAAATGTGATCTAAGATTCTTACCAAAATCTGGATCCCGTCCAATACCACTAGATCCACCACTAAGGTTTAAGCTGGCCATACACTGAACGATTGTCTCAAAAAATGCATCGGACAATTATGTGAAAAAAAATCGCTCAGTGTATGGGAACATTTTTTTTTTTTTTTTTAACGATCGGCCGATATTGTTCAAAAACGGTCGTCAACAGATTTGTCTGATCTTTTGGTCTACTCAAGTTTTTTAGGTAAAAAAAAATAAATCATACAGTGTATGGGCACTTGCAATAATCCTGCCATTAAGACCAACTTTAGAAGCATAAACCAAAAATGTTTTTGAAAAAAAAAAAAAAAATCGTTTGGAAGTACTAATTTGCATGTTTTTTTTTTTACCATACAATTATTGTACAGTGTATGGTGGCTTACAATTCCTTAAAAATTGTCATTTCAGATTTATCTTATAGTGTATGGCCAGCTTAAGGCATTTTTTGGTTTTGAAAATGCTTCAGCCCAATCTGAGCAGCACGTTGTGTTGTGCGGTCAGGGTTTAATATTATATTGTGCAGAAAGGAAATGGAAAATAAATACATTTATAGACTTGGAATTAGATCCAGACTTCAATATAAAAGTGTAAAATTACACCTGGGTAAAACCATGATGAATTGCAGGGGAGGGTAAATGTCATCTGTTGGAAACCATATTAGAGTTAGGACTTCCAAGTCTAATAACAGTGTAGCAGTAACACTGGTCAGTATCTGTGTGCAAGTAATAACAAAGTATTCTCCCTTCATACAAAGAATACATTACTCTCATCCCCTGACACTTCTCATGGTATTACCCAGGTGTAACTTTTAAACATCTTCATTTGCTTTATTAAGTAGGCATCTCGTAATTTTCTATGGTGGTCTGTTTATTCCAAGCTTTGTCCCTGCTAAACATCATGCTCATGGCAAATAGCAAGTTTTACGATTGTATTTAATACAGCCCAATAGGCGCCCAGTTGTTGGAAATGTTTTACACAAACCCTCCCTCAACGTGTCAGGACTTTTTCCCTAGTAGAGTGCAGCCTATTGCAGTTCAGGCTCTTTAGATGTCTTCCAGTCAGGTCAAAACAAAAGAATAATTAGCTGATCATCCTGGAAAATGTGTATAGTGTGGACTGATTTCCAGTGACAGATAATAGTATTGGCCAGGTTCCACATTCCACATTATTGAAACATTTTATTTGCAATTTACGCCACGTTTCCTCCTCCTAACACTTTTCCCAGCGCTGTTATACCTGGTGGCCAAGGCCAGGTATGGAGGCTAATATGTTGCCATGATACATTTGCCAGAATGGGTTTTGTTGCAGCCATCATTATTGCTGTATATTGTATACAGTAATAAAATGCTAATTATATACTCACAAATGAGAATGTGATTGGTAAAAATTCCTTACAAGTAGTAGTAGTAGTAGTTAATAATAACAACGTATACGAGGCCTATATATGTCTGGTTTTTAAACCTGAGGGTATTTTAAATTTCATGGTAGTAAAAAGTTTTAGATGTCTTCAATAATCACTCACAAAAGACACCGAGTTGAATCTAGACTGTAGAAAACACGAGTTCGGATATTGGCTTTGACTCTGCGTCAATTGTTTAACCTAGCAATTTACATAGATGGTGCCAGGGGAGGCGTATGAGTATGTCAGGTACGCACAGGAGGGAGAGATATTTATTATATAGTAATGGCTGGCGTCAATCTAGATCTTTGCACTGACTTGCATTAAAACAAAATTAAGAACTATTCGTCTGGATCCGGCCCATTGTTATCATCTGGACCAGAAGATGAGGAGAATTTAATTGGTTCAGGCCCCATAGCAATGAGACAAGGGCCTGATGTAGAATGGATGGGAGCGGGGCTGAGCTGACCCATCTTTGTGAAAGAAGCTGCCAGAGGTTGCTGAGCGCTTTTCATGAATGCTGGGCCAACTTCTGCCAGCACAATGCACAGGGAGCGGCCTACATGGGCCCTCCTGTACTCCAAACTCAGTAGCCACAGCACATCCTGTTCCCCTATAGATACACACCCTAGAGTTTTCTACAGGGAACATTTCTCTCAGCAGTACAGGGCGGGATATGGAAATTAATTCTGCTAGGTGCAAGGATGTGGAAGTGTTTAGATTGCAGTAATGGCGGAATTCCTTATAAGCCACTGCAGTAGACTCCCCTTGCTAGTCAGTACATCTGGATACAGTTCTACTGCAATGGGTTTAATAGGGAATTACCGAATACTTCCATACATCGTATAAGGAGTCTACAACACTTATCCCCTAGTACAACTATCAGCCTAATTATTATCCATTGGTGTATGGCAACTCTGGCTACAGTAGTGCTTGTTATATACCTGGCACTATATTCTGTCCAATCTGTGTGTGCCATGCAAGCAATTACCAGCAACCGCTAAATTATACAACATTATACCTCTACCCAACTATCCGGTTATTGCACTATTATTGGGCTGTTAGTTTAGGGTTGGAATAAATTGTGGAATTTTCAGCTAAAGAGGGACAGACTGAAGGCTCCCTTGGTGGAGGGTGAGCTCACATGTGTAGGATGCAGATTTTTGCATGGCTGTCATATCATTGAATATGGGGGCAGACATATCAAAAATAAACTAAGCCCATCCATGCTTTTGAGTGTGTATGGAGCTAATAGCGAAAATAAAAATAATGGATGTTGATGTTCACCAACTACCATGTGCCCCCCCCTGCAATTAATTAGAATGCTGGTCTGTCTTCATCAGATAAGGTATTCCTGGCATATGATACTACTGCTTATGTGACATTTACAGCACTGCCCCTAGTATCATCAGCAGCCATTCTGGTAATGAGACCCTAGAAATACTCAGGTTAGCAAATTGTATAGATCACTGGTTGAGAAATTGCAATCTGGCCACTTTGGTGTTACAGCTTAGTTTGTATCTTCATGGCCATCTATAGTTAAAATCTAAGCTTGCTCCAATGCTATTTTTTTTTTCATATTACATAGTTGTGTGTGTGAATATTTATATATATTTATTTACATCTCTGCTACTTCATAGATAAAAGTTGATTGTTCTGTAATATATCTAGTTTTAATATATGATAATTCTTTGTCATTTTACCTTAGCAGCAGCAAGGAGAGGTTGAGAAGAAAACCGCCATGGCCATAGATCTGTATTGATCATTGAGATGAATGCACCATCGCAAGGAATGCCATGAGCCGTACTGAAGCCTGGAAGAAAAAGGTGCCCATGATGATTAGCACTTAGCAATAAAGCATTTATTAATGTAAATATACTCCGGGCTCTTGTAGACCAATGGGCTTCTATGGATGGATAAATAAAATAAACTGTGAATATCATGTATAGACATAATGAAAAATGTCCTATTTTTTTTTAGAGTTTTTACTAACCTTTTTTATTTTTATTTTTTAGGTTTAACAAGAACCCATGCCATTGGCCAACCCCATGTAGTTCAGGTGATATTACATACAAAATGCTTATAATGAATTCTATTATAAACAGCTAATAACACCATCACATCTATATAAAGCATTTCATCCCATGTTATACAAATATACATATTTATAGGGATACCCGAGTGGTTTATTTTAAGCTCTCTTCAAGGATGAATCAAAGGAAGCTTATTTCAGGGTGACTATAGTTCCTGTTTCTGTAGACTTTTATTGTAGAAAAAGTTGTATGTGTTTTCATTTTGTTTTCTGTTTTGTGGTTGGTGAAATATCTATAACCATTAAAAACCATGAATAATTAATATCTTCAAATTATGGTTGTTTAATTTTTTTTTAAAGTACGTTTTATAAAATTTTTCAACCACAATAACAGTGAACAAGTACAAGGTAAATCAAAACATTACGGAAAGATTCATCACAATAAAGTAAATGCTCAAGAAACATAATCAAAGAAAAATAAGAGAAATAAGAAGGGGATTCAAACAATCAGTTCAATCTAATCAAAAATAAATCAAATTAGAAACTAACATACAAGGTTGTCCCGGAATTTAAGAAGACTGTCTAGATTTCAGATACGTAACTTAAATTTACATGTCACAATACTTCTAAATGTAAGTAAGAGGAGAAAGCAATCAACCCATGACAATGAGAAACTAATAATAATATACGGGGTCATCCATTGTGGTAGCGTAACAAGTACCATTGGGTATATTCAAACAAACGCATTATCTGAGACCGCTGGTATTCAGGAAGGAACTCAATAAATGCACCCCATTTAACATAAAATCGCCCTACACCTTTCTCCACATCTGGGAGTGTGGCAAGCCTGTCAAAGTATACGTTTTCCAATAGCAAGTCCTTGAGAGTCCCAAGGAGGGGTACGGAAGCTTTAATCCAATTTTGTAGTATGACACGCTTGGTAGAGGTCACAATTACTGACAATAGAGATAAATTATTTCTAACGGTGGGAATCGGGAGCCAGGCAGAGAAATCTGCCCACATCAAGGCTGGGAAATTCCTAGGTAAATTGGAGTGAAGTTAATAAATCTTGGAGGAAGTTAATAAATCCCAGCACCTTGTTCCAAAATTTTCGGATTTTGCCACACTCCCAGAAATTGTGTATGAAAGTGGCCCTAGAACTTTTATATTTGGGGCATCCACCCCCTTCCCCTTCTACCATATGTTTCCGCTGCGCCTGTGATATATAAGTGCGATTAAGAGTGCGGAAATGAATTTCCTGCATTTGGGACGAACCCAGTGCTTTCATAGTACGGACATAATGAGTTAGAGGGGTAGCTTCAGGATTAAGGTCAGGGACATCTCTAGCCCACGCTGCTAAGGGACAATGCCATAGAGCAGTGGTTCCCAAACTTTCTCAGACGAGGCACCCTTAGGGTCTCCAAAACATTTTCAAGGCACCCCTAAGACAAAATAGTTTCCAATTTTTTTAATTTTTGAGTCAAAAAAGTGTAATAACTGTTTAGGTAAAGACAGAAATACTTCAGGTTGACATTAAATCTTGTGTAGCTCTTAAACAAGATGTAAAATTGTGCCTCTAAGTTACACTAGCAACGTGGCACCACATTGGAAAGAACATTCCGCGGCACCCCAATGAGAGCGTCGCGGCACCCCAGGGAGCCACGGCACACAGTTTGGGAACCACTGCCATAGAGTTTGACAGTTGTAGGGGAGTATGAGGTAGTATATCAGACGGACACGATATGGGTGAGTTTTAACAAATTGAAGAATCTTAATCAGACGTGAATCTGCCTCTGTTATCTTACACTGGATACCATTTGCAAAGTGGCGAGATTGAAGGTACATAAACATTTTGGAAGGTAAACCATATTGGCAACTAAGATCAGCATAGGAGTCTGGTGCAGTAGGCCAGGGGTTCTCAAACTATTTTGCTCTGGGACCCCATCTGTCAAAAACATCTTTTACACGACCCCAAGCAAGTTACCATCTATATATTTTCCCCCAGACATCAGATTACCATTTTAAACAGTGCTAAGTGTATGTTTTATATCAAGCTATACAGCTTCATGAGGTTAATTTGGGGGTTACAAAAGGTTTAAAGTTCCCCTTTAACTCTTTGGTCATTACATTATTTGTGCATCATGACAACTGGCAATCCTATGTGANAAATGAATGTGGAGATGGAAGTGATTCAGTGAAGCAGTCTAGGTGGCCGTGGGTCACCAATCACCAACTACACGTGTATCACAGTGTATCACAATATATCACAGTGGTGCCAGTGGATCCCATAACTACTGGCCTGCAACTGGGAGATGGTCTCTCTGAGGAAGTCGCGACCCCATGCATATGGGGTCACGACCCACTCTGGGGTCCCGACCCACAGTTTGAGAACCATGGCAGTAGGCAATATAGGCAGATGACAGGGTAATAGGGAGCATCATTAATAAGTAGGGGTTTGAGATGAATAACAACATATCATCGGCGAATAAAGAGAGCTTAAGTACTGCTTCACCCATGCGTATGCCGAAAACAGGGGTGAGGAACGCAGCGCCACTGCCAGGGGCTCTAAAGCTATGGCAAATAGTAGTGGAGACAACGGGCAGCCCTGCCTGGTCCCCTTCTGAATCACAAATGGATCACAGACAGAACCCCATTAACATGGATTTGAGTGTAGGGTTGATGGTATAGAGCTTTGATCAGTAATACGAATTCAACCGGGAAACCAAAGCATGTCAGCGACTCCTGTAGGTGATCCCAGGTGACCATGTCAAATGCTTTTTCTGCATTCAAGGATAAGAGAAGTGGTGAAACATAGTCACCTGAGATAACCACCCGCCGAATCGCCGCCAGCACCTTTCGAACATTAACCACTGAATGACGACCCCAGATAAAGCCCGTCTGGTCACAGTATATGACAGCAGGAAGTATCGGTTGGCAAGGATTTTTGTAAATAATTTATAATCCTGATTAAGGAGGGATATGGGGCCATATGATGCTGGGAGCGAAGCATCACGTCCAGGTTTGGGAAGAAGTTTAAGTACTGCGGCGTTAAAATATAGAGGAACATGTCGGGAATTCAGGATATCATTAAAGAGATTTTGCAAAGTAACACCAATATCTGCCGTGAGAATACAATAAAATTCCCCACCGAAGCCATCAAGGCCAGGAGATTTTAAAGGTTTTAAGGACTTAATGGCATCCTGAATTTCCAAGAGTGTAAGGGCTTGGGCGTGGTCCGGGGATACTTGAGGCAGCAAAACCTCATTCCAAAATAAACGTTTGGTATTAAAATCAATTGGCTTCTGGGTATAGAGGGAAATATGGAGACCAGACGGACGTCATCATGACAGAGTACACCCTGGTGATCACGTAGTGCAGAGATAACTACAGGGGGGCAATCTCCCCGGAGGAGATTAGAGAGGAGGCGCCCCGATCTGTTGCCCCATTGTAGAATTTAAAACGAGTGGCTGCTACCTTTCGGTCACTCAACCTACCTAGCATCCCTTCATAGTGTGTTTGTGCAGCGTTATAAGAATGGAGCGAGGAAGGGGAAGGAGAAACAAAGTACGAATTAACTACTGGTGGGCCGTATTAAGGTCAAGGACCATAGATTTCCTATGTTGGGAAGTAAATAAGAGGATAGCACCCCTTACAACCACCTTAAACGTCTGCCATAAAAGTTGAGGATTAGACACATGAATTTCATTGGAGTGCAAAAATTTAACCCAGGAATGGCGGAGCATGTCCCGGAAGGGGATGGAGTTACTAAGGTAGGTTAGGAATCTCCACCGCCCCCTAGGTTTAGGAGCAGCGGAGAGGGCAAGGAACAATGCCTGATAAGCTCAATGTTAGGCAGGAAACAAGGTCCGGAAAATAACCAAGGAAAAAAAAAAAAAAAAAAAGGAGAAAAATGAAAAAAGTAAAGGTAAGTCATCTTAGACCACACAGGAGTGCACGTGTGGCCCACTAACATAAGGAACCAGAAAAATCAGCAACTGAACAGGTGACGTGCTCCCAGGCGATCCTCCCCAGACGTAAAGGTCAGCAAAAATGAAGGGGGTATCTCCAAGCATCAGTGAGAACTAAGTTCCAGGCAGGGGCTTGGTAAGCAGGGTGGAACAAAAGGTAATCAGGTGGTTGCCAGCAGGATCCAGATGGTGGGAAGCGAGGGCATCATCAGCTTCATGGAGCTCATCCAAAATGCTTGGGCATCAGCGGGGTTAAGAAAATCACGTTGACCTTGCAAAAGAAAGAGACAAAGGCGAACCGGATACAGGAGGGCAAACTTCTGACCATCTTTCACATGCTGGGAACATATAGCAGAGAACTCCTTACGAGCACGGGAGACTTTCATAGAATAATCCTGGAAAATGCGCCGAAAATGCGCCGTGACCTTCCCATATTAGTGACAGGTGTTTTTTGCTGGCCAGCCAAATAGATTGCTTATGCACAAAATGAAGGCAACGGAAAATGACCGGCCGCGGTTTAGCATTGGAATCATCCCTGGGGGGACCTATACGGTGTGCTCTATCAATCACCAGCATGGCACATTCATCTGTGATTCTTGTGCAGGGAGCGTATTAGTGAGGAAACATGGAGATCAGTGGAACGCAGGCTCTCGGGCAAGCCAATGATACGTAGATTGTTCCTGCGGGATCTGTTCTCAAGATCATCCAATTTATTCCAGATTCGCTGATTAGATTTGTGCAGAAAAGATGTGCATGACTTAAGGGTGTCCACATCTTGGAACAGGTCCCCCACAGTCTGTTCAATAGTAAGAACCTTTTGGTTCAGCAATGTGAGCTGGTCTGTAACATTCTGGATGGCCTTGTTAAACTGCAGGGTCTGTGCCTGAAACATAGGGCCAATAGTAGTGTTTATGGCCTGTATTACCCCTTGCAATGTGACTGGCTGAGGTGCAGACTGAGGGTCTTGTCCAGGGGTAGCAGCAGTGGTAGTGCTGGAAGCTTGACTTGCAGGGGAGGCAGGAGGAGAAGAATTTGCTGAACGTTCAGCGTTTGCTGTTCCCGCGGCGTGTGTAGCCGGCGCTGCCATCTTGGAAGTGCTCCTCAGCTGTTCTGTGAGCTGCTTCTGCGGTTTTGCGGGCATGTTAGGGGACAGAAACCGGTCCATGTAGTGAGGCCAGGTCAGGGGAGCTAGACTGACAGGTGGAGGCCCCAGGAAGCCGCTGAAGCCGCTGATATGATGTCCTAAAGGGGGAGAAGCTGCGGAGCTGCAGCAGCCGGCGACCGCTTACATGGCTGCCGGGTATGGTTGTTTAATTAACGTCATATAATAATGTTTGTTGTATAATGTACAAAAGTAATGCCTAGCCAATTATCAGAGCAGCCCCTTAGTCTGGATTTCCTGTCAACACTTGAAGGTGGAGGCTATGTGATTGGTTTGAAATTATTCTAAGAATGCTTTACATTCTTATTTATCATATGACTTACCTCAAAGTTAAATGATACATTGATAGCATAATCAGCGAGTTATTGGCCTCAGTCAATGCTTAAACTGTCTTCTGGCTCCTCCCCCGAGGTCCAAGTCAGTAATTAAGTACAGGATGAGATATCAATTATGTTCATTTAATATTAGAACTGATTAAATATCTGTCCTCCATTCTCCATCCCTCTGTTTGAAACCATGGAACCGTCATCTGTCAGTTGATGCCAACACTGACTTCTGACACTGATCCTACTATCTAGTAATGGTCTAAGCCAGAGGTAAGCAAAGTGCGGCTCTCCAGGTGTTATCAAAATACAGGTCCCAGCATACGGTCGGGTATCAACTTTGTCTACGCCAGAGGTTCCCAAACTTTCTCAGTGGATGCACCCTTAGGGTCTCCATAATTTTTCAAGGCACCCCACAAGACAAAATATCTTCCCATTTTTTTTTGAGTCAAAATAGTGTAATAACTTATTAAAGTAGCTACAGAAATACAGAAATCCTATACAAGACGTAAAATGAAGCTTCTAATTAACACTAGCAACGTGGCACCATGTTGGAAAAAACATTCCGCGGCACCCCAGGAAACCTAGGAGCATAGTTTGGAAACCACTGGTCTATGCGGTTAAAGCATACTGGGACGTGTAGCTTGACAACAACTGGAGAGCCACACTTCTTACCACTTGACTGAGCCATTGGTATGTTTTCCAGGTCTCCTTGCTGGAGCATAATTGTGTTGATTACTGACTGACAGGTAGTATACATTATTAGTGAACCTGGAAAATATGCACTGTTAAGAACCACTGGTCTAAGCTGATTATTATTATTAGTGTTATTAATATTAATACTTATTAGGTGTCAGCAGCGTCGTACGGTGGGGAATAGGGGCTCTGCCTGCAAGCTTACTTTCTAAGAGATATTGGGGATTGAAACATAGGGGCAATTTAGTCAAATTCCAATTAACCTGCCGGTATGTTTTTTGGGGTGTGGGAAGAAACCGGAGCACCTGAAGGAAACCCACGCAGACACATGGAGAACACACAAACTCCACACAGATAAGGTCCTTCCTGGGAATCAAACTTGCAACCTTATCACTGTAAGGCATCAGTGCTACCCCCCAAAAATTATTTTAATGAACTAAGTTCCTTTAATATTGGAATAGGAGATTCTGTGTATCTTTCCCTCTGGACATTCTAAAGGATGTCTTGCAGAGCTTACATTATAAGTGTTAATCTGTATTTTGTCAACCTGAAAATATGCCTTAAACACAGTGTTTGATAATGAAGATACAGTCAAATGTATTAGATTTGATGTTTGGCAAATGTCATATAGAAATCCCTTCCATTTCAAGATTCAGGCAATTTATCTTTTTATTTTTCTTTCTCACCATTGAACTGGATCGAGAGTCGCCACTACCACAGCAGTAAGAGACTTTTGATGGCTTAAGCTGGCCACACACTAGAATGAATATTGTGACACATCACCGGTTCTCGCTGTGATGTGTGCGGCACAGAAACATTCTCCCAACATCAGATTATTGTCTCTGGAAATGCAATTACCTGAGGGTCCGATGTCGTGCAGTGTGTGGGTACCCCACTATTTACTACCCACTGTTAGTTGGCACCTGCCCGCTGCTGAGTCACTTGTCCTGTACGTCTGTCCACCTGGAGTTCCTCTTCCTGTTCTGCTTGTAGGTTTAGATGCAAATCAGTGCAGAGCCCCCTGTCAATCTTAGTAGGCCTGTCCCTCCCTCCTTACCATGGGTTATCAGCTGCTTCTGTCTGGCAGCAATAAACAGTCAGCTGAGTGTGCAGCTTTAAATCTGGGATCCTCAGAAGTCTAGACAATAAAGCGTTTATCTATGTTGATATACTACAGTCTGTAGAGAATGGAGGGCACTCAGCATGCACACACTGTCCAGCCTCCATATTCCTGGGAGAAGCCAAAGACCGGCACAAATGGGGTTGGGCAGAGGGCATCATTTATGTAAACCACGCCTGAAGCCCCCCCACTGGATGGTAAACTCAGTTTAATGTGGGCGGGCTTGATGCCATTAAGCCCCACCCACCATGATGGAGTCCTTGGAGATTTGCTGACTCTCCCAGTATACCAGGACAACTGGCCGAAAATTCAGGAGTCTCCAGGACATTGGGGTATAGATGAATGGCCATTTAGAGTTACTCTGGATCCAGTGTATACAGTATATGACCAAATAGTAAATGACTTTCAATGACTGCAATGCCCATTTCATTCTTATGTACATGTCATGTCTGTGGTGTGTGTGTCAGATTGTGCCACTTTCAGTTGTCTGTGTGTTTCTAGTGTGTGTGTTTCCATTTAAGGTGTCTGTGATTTGTGCGCACTGTGTGTCAGGTATCTAAAGTGTGTGTGTCACATTGTATGTTGTTGTGGTGTGTCTCTGATAATGTGTATCAGTTTGTGTTGTGTGCCTGTGGTGTAGAGTGCTGGTGTTGAGAGAAGGGGAGTGGCGTGCGTGTGCGTGTAAACCCCGCCCCGTCCTTATTTTCCCTCCCGCTCCCCTTAGTTGCGTACGGCATAAGCCCGCCCCCCGTGCGTGACGTCACGCGCCCGGTTGCATGCAGCGGACACGCGCGCTTCCTGGCTGCGGAGGAGGATGGGGTTGCTGCGGCGCTGTCCTGTCACACACAGGGCTCTGCGGGAGGCTGTGCGCAGGGTTCGTCTGCTCCTAGTTTTATATAGCATCGTATAGCAGCCCCTGGTTATGTCTGCGATAGTGCCGCACCGGGACATGACATTGAGCGGCTCTGTGCATTCATACCATGCTGTGTCAACTCTACACAGACTAGTCACATGATGTTCTGAATGCTGATTGGCTGGGACATGACCCCTGTGACAGTATACATGATAATAATAAATATAATAATAACCCCAGCGTCTGCCTGCTATGTATTACTGTGGCACACCCCTCACCTCCACAATGAAGTTGATGCAAATGCCGCCCAGGGTCCTTAGTCAGTTTGCCACCTGCCCCCCTACCACCTCTCCCCATTATAATAGACTGTCACGTGGTGTCTTGATGGGTGCAAATTAATTTGGATGTTTTTGCGTATAAAGAATTTACCTTTTTTTAACTATTATTTAGAGTTGTGCAAGTATTTGCACCTTCTGTTGCCCTCCCCCTGCAGTTCATCCAGTTCTTTCCCTATTGTTGGCTCAGACCTATGTATGCCATTTATAATGTTTATTGTAATAATGCTGTGTGTCACTTCCCCTGTGTTCAGATTTCCAGCTGTACAGTCCCCTTGACAGGAAATGGGAAGTGGAGACATTGCTCCAGTGATGTGAAGCAGCGCTCCGATGTACAGGTACTGGCCCATATTGTGGAATAGTCCACCATTCTGTCTTGATTACTTCACATTATGTCCAATTTGACATGGTTATGTCGATTTAGCTGGTTCTGGAAATGGAGTTGTTGCCCACAACAGCCACTCAGATTCCCATTTTACATACCAGAAAATGTAAGCTCGAATGTGATTGGTTGCTATAGGTAACATCTCCACTTTTCCTTCCCGCAGTGTACTAAATATACCCCATGATGTTCCGCTATTATCTGGTTCCTTGTGTTTAGACATTTGCTGTGGAACACAGTGAATATTAACATAAAGGCACAACTGAGCTATTGATGGTCTTATGTACTTCCCTTATTGTATGTACTAATTTTATTTCATCAATGTATGTGTTTTAAGACAAAGTTCCTGCCAGAGTTTATTCATAATCGACTTGAGTGTTTTGAGACTCTGAGGCAGCGTTATGAGGCGAGGCTTTCTGATAGACTCTCCAGAGAGTCCCGTCCCATCAGAATCTCCCTCCCGGATGGCAGAGTCGTCAGTGGGGAGTCCTGGAAATCCACTCCGTATGAGCTGGCTGTACAGACTGGGTGAGTGCAAGTCGTCAAACACTCCTCCCTCCCATTCATATCCAATCACATCTTCACTTGCTCGGCATCTGCTGTACCTTTGTGTTCCTCTGGGGCATCTGATGATCATTCCCCCCCCCCCAAATGGATTCCAGTGCTACATTACACTGCGTTTCTTCCTCAGCTCTCCCCATCAGCTTCACCCACATGCCTGCACTGACTCTGACACATCCTCATATATACAGACCTCCTCTATCTCCCTTACAGCTTGTTTAGCCTCCGCAGTCTTCTAAAATAAAAAATGTTCTACTACTGCACCTTCCCCTCATCTGCCATATGTCTTCTTTCTAGCCCAGTGGTTCTGATCAGATCCCAGGGTTCGGTAGGGGTGTGTGTCCATTCCATTCGCCAGGGTTGTCAGGTGCATTAATATACTTCCGGCATTCACACAATACATATGAAATCTTCAATCCTTCACCATAAAAACCTGAAGTCTATTGACAACATAAAAATGCCACAACCTGGCAGCCCCGCCGTTCACCCCACTTGGGTGATGTCATGCTCAGCATGGCCAAAATTGGCTGCTCGCTTTGTCTCTAATCTGTGCTGCAGGGAACTTGGTGCACTTAGTAGTCGACTTGTGACTGTCGTGATTGTACGTAGACATAAAAACGAAGAACAGGAACAGACTTTGTTTGGTAAATGATATGAGAGCGTCTTTGCCAAGATAAAGCTGAGCATTTCTGATCAAAAGAAAGTCACATTGATTTGCAGTATCAACAGTGAGCTTTGTATTTGTGTGCTATTCATGTTTTGTTCTTTGAACACAGTGATTTTAATCAGTAATAAAATATATATCTGTATGTTTTGAATTTGGAAAAAAAACATTTTATCTTTCCAAATATGAAGGGTTCGGTATGAAATGTATGAAAATTGCGCAATTCAGTAGTAGCTCCATAAGGTTAAGACCCACTGCTCTAGTGCATTGTCTTGACTGTATTGTTTTGTATCCTGCTTGTCCTATCAGCTATATTCTAATTCCTGGTGTTCTACCACTCCCTGCACTGCATCTACTACCACTACTACAACTTATCTGCTGCCCCTACAGGCTCACTTTCCTGGCTCCATCCTCCTAAACACTGATCTCCCTCACTCTCCTCCCTTTCCTTGTGTATATTTTTTCTTTACAATAACCGTGACGGTTTCTTATCTTTTATGTGCAGTGCCATTTTGCTCTTGTGCACTTGTTGTTTTGTACACTGTATTCTCTGTCAATGAAATATTAATAACATTCTTTTGTTATGCAGGTGGGTTTCAGTGCACAGTATTGTAGCAGCCCGAGTAAATGGTGTTGTGTATGATATGAGCAGACCCCTAGAGGAAGATTGTGTCATTGACTTTCTCACCTTTGATTCGCATGATGGACAAGCTGTGAGTACATGAAGAGTTATAAAGTTTAAAGCACTTGTGTTGCTAAGCCTGTAGGTGTCAGTGTTGCATTACGCTGTCCAAAGAACTCAGAATTGAGGAAAATTATTATCCAGTAAACATTGGCTTTTATCTCCTTATTTAGGTATTTTGGCATTCAAGTGCCCATGTTCTTGGGGCAGCCTTGGAGCAATTCTATGGGGGTCTTTTGTGCCATGGACCGAGCACAGAGAGTGGATTTTTTTACGATATGCATCTGGACAGCCGGTAAAAACAAAGGATCAGGTGTTCTGCTGTTGTGTATATTGCTATGCATATTAATAATACAGTGAGATCCAGTAATAAACAAGGAATAATGGATAATTCCCTTTAGAGCAGACATACATAAGCTCCTTCAGCACGCTAGGTCTGCAACTTTCAACCTGCTCCAACATCATAGGCATAGTCGATACCTTGCAAAGCATCTTGGGACTTTAAAACAGCTTGCATACTATAATGGAGGGTTTTGTGATATTGATATATGAATCCTAAATAATAATAATAATCCTTTTCTCCAAAAATAGTATTCTTGGAAACAAAGATGTCAGCCTTGATAATTAACCCTTTAATTATTTGCCATCTTGCTTTCTGTTCACATTTTTAATTTCAGGGGTTTATTTGTTTTTTTTTTTTGTTTAGCAATGTGCTGGGCAGTGACCTTCCAGGCGTGGAAGCAATCTGCAAAGACATCATTAGACAGAAAATCCCCTTTCAGCGGGTGGAAGTGACGCAGGAGGATCTGCTGGAGCTGTTCAAGGTGAGGTCATGTAAATCAGACCTTCATCTCCCTCTCTGTAGCATTGACACATTGCTGTGAGACAGATGTGGGAATTCAGCTCTATTAGATATGAGACGTAAATAAGTCTCCATCTCTTAACACCCGGCTAGCATCACGGCTGTGCACTATAGCCACATTGCGGGGTCTAGTGTCAGACCTCCAACCTGTAGCCACAGCTTGTGAGATTTACAACTTAACCTTATTATAGTAAAGACGGTTTCACTTGTTCAAGACCGTGTATAGAGCAAACAGCTCTGCCAATATATGAGGCAGACACCTGGATTGTGAGATTTAGCAAGTAGAGAAGAGCAAATACATTGATTAGCCAAAAACATAAAAACCACTGATAGATATTGGAAGAAGACAGACCGTTCAGGATGTATGATGCTCCAGATAATGTACTGCTGAGTATTTAAATTAAAAGTCTATTTTAATTATTCTGCGTATAAAAAGCAACAGTAGCATAAATAATAAACAATTTTATAAATGTGAAAGTTCAGGTTTATAGGAATAAATTAACAAACTTGAGCGTATCGTCTAATATTTTCCATTAGGTTATTGCTGGCTTATGTTTTTATAGTATCCACTGAGACGTGGTAGAAAACCACATGCATTGCGGGAGTAGGACAGAGAATTGGTAAAAGAAATACAAAATTACAATAAAATAGTTAAAATAAATATTAAGAAACAGGGCCGCAATGGAAAGCTTCAGTATAAGAAGATAGAACAGACGTCTGAGTAATAAGATGGTATGGACTGCAGGAAAATATTGCTGCATGGTTATTCATAGACCTTCATTGTGGGAAATACACATGGAAGTGAGAGTGACCCCAGGATAGTGAATATCACTAGGTATATATAATTGCTAACGTACTGTAGACCTCTACCTGAGATGTTATGATTTTATTTGCAGTATAGTAAATTTAAGACACAAATAATTGAAGAGAAAGTGGAGACGACGACAACCATTTACAGGTAACATTACTTAACATCTGTCCAAACTATTTTACCATTTACATCCATAATTCTCTAATGCCACGGTTCTCAAACTGTGGGTCGGGACCCCAGAGTGGGTCGCACCCACATCTGCATGGGGTCGCGACTTCCTTAGAGTGGCCATTGTCCACTGCAGGCCAGGAGCTATGGGACATTCGTGAAGTAGGTGATTGGTGGCACACGGCCGCCTTGACTGCTGCGCAGAACCAGTTCCAACATCACATTAATTTGTTACATAGGGTTGGCAGGGTTGATGCAAAAATAATATAAATGCAATGTCCAAAGGGTTAAAGGGGACCTTTCAGCTTTTTTAACCCCCAAATTATCCTCATGAACCCATATCGTTTGGTACAAAACATATACCTACAGCTGTTTAAAATGATAATCCGATCACCGAAAGAAGTGTGCAATTTATAAATATATAGGGGCAGTGTTCAGCGGTAACTTGCTGGGGTTGTGTAAAGATTTTTTTTCGTCAGATGGGGTCCCAGAGCAAAATAGTTTGAGAAACCCTGCTCTAGTGAGTCTAGTTGGTGTCATATGCTGTGTGTTTACATGTGTTATTTCACACATCAGGTGCGGCACGTTGGTTGACCTGTGTCGTGGTCCCCATGTCCGACATACAGGACAAATTAAAGCCATTCGACTGCTCAAGGTCAGTCCAGTTTTATGTTTATTAACATAAACTTGTCTTTTATTAACTTTATATCAATTAATGATCTGTCCACCTTCCTGCCATAGTGGTTCATGCCACTCTCTTCTAACAGGTTGATAACATAGATTAATAGTGAATTAGGAGGAAAGTTACACATGTGCAAAACCACTTGTCGCCTCTTTCTTCCCAGAACTCGTCAGCGTTTTGGAAAGGGGATCCCGCTCAGGAGACGTTACAGCGTGTGTATGGAATTTCTTTTCCTGATGCCAAACAGTTGAAAGAGTGGGAAAGAGCTCAGGAGGAGGCAGCCCGCCGCGACCACCGCAAGATAGGAAAGGTAAATGCCATGGTTACTGTACAATCGGGGGTGAAGGGGTGATAGAACAGGTTTTGTGCCTGATAGATTAGATCCACGGTTCTCAAACTGTGGGTCGGGACCCCAAAGTGGGTCGCGCCACATCTGCACGGGGTCGCGACTTCCTCAGAGAGGCAATCGCCCAGCTGCAAGCCCAGCACTATGCCACTTTGATACATGCCAACGCCCGCCAAGACTGCACTAACCAGTTCCATCATTCATTTGTCACATAGGATTGTCAGTTGTCATGATGCACAAATAATGCAATTTCCAAAGGGTTAATGTTTTTTTTAGGTTTTAAAAGGTTTTAAACATATAGTTTGAGAACCCCTGGATTAGATGAATATGCCACAAAGGTCACATGGGACTAGATCCAGACTTAAGGGAATGTAATTGAAGTATTACTGACACAGGGGCGGATGTGGAATGGGGAGGTGGGGTAACTGTAATGTCAGGTCTGGTTTAAGCCTTATACGTCATAAACAGTTTTCCAGAGATCAGTCAGACATATTTGGGTCCTACTATCGTAACTTGAGGGCTGGGAGCACCACTGCTGATGCAGAAGAAATCTGGATCCAGTCTATGATTATCATGGCTTAAATAATGTCCTCAGGTCACATGATTGCACCAGGCAGTAATGTACCCAGGTCACAAGATTATACCACGCAGTAATGTCCCCAGGTCACAAGATTATACCACGCAGTAATGTCCCCAGGTCACATGATTATACCATGCAGTAATGTCTTCAGGTCACATGATTATACCACAGTTATGCCCCCAGGTCACATGATTATAGCACACAGAAATATCACCCTAGTCACATGATTATACCACACAGTATTGCCCCAAATGGAACAAAACAATGCCTGATTACTTGTAACCCGGGGAATCCTAATGTTGTGTCTGCTTTCTCCAGGATCAGAGCCTGTTCTTCTTCCATGAATGGAGCCCTGGAAGTTGTTTCTTTCTACCAAAAGGAGCTCACATCTACAATGTCCTGATAGAGTTCATAAAGGTAATTTGTTGCAAAAGCTAGGTCTCCAGTTAGCTGCAAAGGTGTGTACTCATCTAAAGATAGTTCCAGCCCCTGTGAGCCAAAACTGCCCACCACACAAAGAAACCCATAATGCCGCCCTGTTCCATGTTGTTGGGACCGTACATGGCTAAATTAGTTTTGATGACATCCTGAGGTGTGATGAGGGCAGAACTATCAATAAATCTCTCTAAACCAGCAACATACATTGTCCTATGTCTGAATCATATATTAAAAGAGCAAGGAAACAATCACTGGTTAAAGGAAAAAAAAAACTAGCAAATTCTACATTTGTGCATTTATTGTTTTTCTTATATGCTGACAAAACAAGAACTTGTCTCAGACAGATGATCCGATCTTCTCTTCTCGTCTTTGGATATCCTTAATAATAATAATCTAAACATATGATATATCTATCTATCTATCTATATATATATTAGTACGTAAAGGACTATTTCCTGCAGCTCGTCTGGCACCTTCTGAATTCATTGCAAAATTGCAATTTTCTGTAAGGTAGATGGCGGGATGGCGGGAATCTGGATATAAAAGTTGGGCGAAGCAGAAAAGTGACTGGAATCATTCTTGTTTCATAAGTGTTTCTGAATTAACGCAGCAGCTGCTGTATATAAGGCTGTCACCTGGAAATGACTGTCTCTTATGCAAACGTATCTTACTATCTGAACGCTTGTGATATTAAACTGATTGTCACGTGTTTCCACTCCTTACCTATTTTTGCCTCTCCCCCTCGCTCTCCTGTCCCCACTTTTTCCCTCTCTCCCCATGTCCCCCTCTAACTCTTCCTGTGCTCCCCCCTCTCTTTTTCTCTTACCCCCCCCCCCCCCTTCCCATTCGTGTGTCCTGTGTACTCTTGTCCCTGTGTAGGGCGAGTACAGGAAACGGGGTTTCACTGAAGTCATCACTCCAAACATGTACAACAACAAGCTGTGGGAGCAGTCTGGGCACTGGGAGCACTATGGCGAGAACATGTTCTCCTTCACTGTGGAAGAGGAAACTTTCTCTCTGAAGCCAATGAACTGCCCTGGTCACTGGTGAGTCACATGACCTGCAAGCGCCCAACTACGCCCCCTGCTGCTCCTTTTCATTATTTTAGAACTATCTAAAGAAAACTTGGGGATCGCGTAATTCAAAGTGTTGGAGGAACTGGTCATTTAAACACTACATACATAATTGAGGGATCGAACTCCTCAGGAGAGAACCTGTGCCCCACCCCAATGCACTATTTACTAGTGATAACGTTTTTAAAGAAATACAGCTAGTTGTATAGTTTGGCTTTAAAATATTGATCACAAGATCTGCTCGGTTGGTGATGCTCCTTCTATCTTGCACTTCTTCTCTCTTCTGTTTTTTCCTCCTTTTTTGGGTGGTCCTGCTTTCCTCTGTCTTCATACATCCCCTTCCACACCTTGCTCCTCTTGTTTGTCAGTGGCCATTTTATTGTTCACTACAATTAACTATTTCTATAGTTTTGCAGTGGTGTTCCAGCCATGTTTGTATTTGTATTTTACATGCCTTTCCTGCCACTGGTTCTTGTATTATTGTAGCCATTATTCTCTCATCGTTGACGTTTGTTATATTTGGATTTATTTACCATTAGTTTGTTCCTCTAATTTTTACGTAATGTCTTTCTTTTTTTTATTTCTGTATAGCTGCTTGGAATCATCTCGCAAATAAAATGCTTTTAAGATAAAAAACCAATAAATTGTTTCACTTTTTAGCCTGATGTTCGACCATCGACCCAGGTCATGGAGGGAGCTGCCAATACGTCTGGCGGATTTTGGGGTTCTGCACAGGAACGAGCTTTCAGGGGCTCTGTCAGGACTCACACGTGTCCGGCGCTTCCAGCAAGATGACGCCCACATTTTCTGCTCAATGGACCAGGTGAGGTCTCGGTGCCCTGTGGATAGTCCTGACCACTGATGACAATGCACAGACCTTGTATGAGAATCTGGAGGCCGTATATAATTCAGATGTTCCTGTCACCTCCAGCTGGAAACAGAAATCAGTGGCTGTCTGGATTTCCTCCGGGCAGTGTATTCTGTGTTTGGATTTACCTTTAAACTCTTCCTCTCCACCCGCCCCGAGCAGTATATGGGAGAGCCTGAGCTCTGGCAGAAGGCTGAGCAGGTAAAGGATTGGGATACATTCTCTTCAGCATAACCATGCAAGGTATAATACATATATTTCTTGTAGGAGCTTGAGACAAGTCTGAATGGGTTTGGTCTTCCATGGGAAGTGAATCCGGGAGATGGTGCATTTTACGGTCCAAAGGTTTGTTCCGTTCTTGTGCAACGTTCATTACATTTTATTTTCTGTTTTTTCTTATTACACACAGATACTTCCCAGCATTACTGTTATTAGATTTGAGCTTGAAACATCACATCTTAACTCTAATACTGTTTCCATCAGATGACGTTTACCCCTCTCCCTTGCATTTCATCATGGTATTGCCTAAGTGTAACTATCCACCTGTTTTTTTCTTATTTCCAAACACTGCATCCAGTCCCAAATTCTTTTAACATTTTTCTTCTATCTTATTAACAGCCTTGTTACTTTCCAATTTCTCTTACCTTTAGCCTGGTTTACAAACTCCTATCTCCATACACCGTTGTCCCTCAAGAACTATGTGACGTGATTATATAGACCATTGATCACCATTAACAGGTTTTTATATACAGTCCTCCTATTATGTTGAACTTTACAATTTTTTAACAAACATAAACATCATTCCTGCCCCATCGGAGCTTAAAGTGTGCACCCCCTAACACAGATTACCACTACTTCTAGTCAGCAGGCGTTACCTGCTACTATTGTTTTGGAGTGTAGGAATAATCTTGAATACCCAGAATAAACCCACACAGTCTTGTCCAGAAATGACCTGACTGATGACCTTAGAGATGTGAAGCAGAAGTACTAACTACTTGGGCCTCCCTACTGCATTAGTCTGCAGATGTTTTCGTTATTTTTATGTCGCATGACGGAATTTCCCATAATGAAGATGTTTCCTAGGAAGTGTCTGCAGGTCTGAGCGGTGCTTGTGTGGTGTGTGTTGTATTATGTCGCCACTATCTGCCTCAGGGATTCTGACATTTTCCACAATTACCTCAGACATTGCTCAACGCAGCCTGGGCTACACGTCTAATGCCAACACATTCCCTTACATACCCGCCTGTTTCTGGCAAGATGTCTAGCACAAGCTTTAAATGTCATCTCTCTCTTATTTTCTTACAGAATCCAGAACTAGTATTCCACATGATGTACATAAGCCTGTCATGTTGTATGTAGGTTTTATACCCCGGCGTGGGTGGAGTGTCTTATACCCAGGCGTGGCACATGGCTCAGGATTCCCAAACACTAAGGGCTAAAAATACTAAACTGCGCAAATGGAAAAGTGGAGAAATTACAGATAGCTCAAGTGAGCTAGAATCTTGTAGGTTGCTATAGGAAATATCTTCACTTTTCCATTTCTGCAGTTTAGCAAATATAGGACTATGTCTTTGACACCTTTATAGCTGGCAGTTATTACAGCCCTCAAGTCTGTGAATAGCGCTGTCACATTTTAGAACTTTGTCCTGTAAAGTAGATATAGATATGAGGTGTTGGAGCATGCTGGGAGTCGTAGTTTTCCAACAACCGGTTTGTAGTTTCTCACAGCCCACATTCTCACTAGGTAATAGGTGAGATAACGCATAAGGGCAGCATGGATGGCTCAGTGGATAGCACTGATGCCTCACATCTTCACGTTTTTAAGCTCCGCCTTATTTGTGTGGAGTTTGTTCTCATGAGTGCGTGGGTTTCCTCCTGGAAATATTGTAAAGCACTACATAATATGATGGTGCTATAAAAACCTGGTAATAAATTACTAATAAATATGTGTGTGTGTGTATATATATATATATATATATATATATATATATATATATATATATATATATACACATACATACATACATACATACATACATACATAGTAAGAGATCTCTGCATGTAACACGCATATTCTCTATACTTACAGATTGACATCCAGATTCAGGACGCCATGGGACGCTACCACCAGTGTGCCACTATCCAGCTTGACTTCCAGCTGCCAATCCGCTTCAACCTTAACTATGTGGGGTATGTGCTCCCTCTGTGTGTTGTTGTGCACGCTCGCTCTGTGTGTTGTTGTGCACGCTCGCTCTGTGTCTTGTTGTGCACGCTCGCTCTGTGTGTTGTTGTGCACGCTCCCTCTGTGTCTACTCCTTCTTGGAAATCACAGCCGTCTCTTATGGGATGAACAGGCAGTGACTGGTTTTCTTTTACATGGGAAAATTGACTGTTCCTGGCGTCACTTACAGTGTTTGTAGAGTCTGGTGCCAAGAGCCCAAGGCTGCGAAATGAGGTCAATGATAATGTGTCATTAGAGACAGGTATTGTGTAAGGAAAAATGTACAAATACAGGAAGCCTGAAGACCTTTCACTGCTTCCAAAGATGGTGGATGAAATAGATATGTTCATGTGTGTACGTAATGCACCATGGTTAGCAGTGTCCCCAAATAAGAAGTATAAGAAAAGAAGTTGCATCTGCCTCCTCTCCTGTGGGTCACTGGTCTCCAGCGTGCACAGCTCTGTACTTGCACCACCCTCAGGTGTTTGGTAGCACGCTACGTTGGCATTGCTGGATGCACCCCACCTTATCCACCTTCACTCTTCTCCTATTACCGACCAACTGGCTTATTTCATGCAAGCTGAGGGTTGCCGTGTGTTTCATTCAGGGTGGATTTGTTTGAGGAGACTTGAGAAGGATAAAACAAATATTGCCATAGTGTAAAATTGATTATATTAAGCTGCACAAGGACTTGGCCACATAGCAGCCCAGGGGATTTGGAAGTTCAGAAGCTGGGACTGTACGTTAAAGTTAAGTCTGTTGGAATGAGTGGTATTTGTGGGTTAAAAACAGTTTCATCCTCTCCCTTTCCTGTTAAGATTATTTCTTAAATTCTATTACCCAGCATCGTCTTTATACACAGCCTTGTGCCATTGCAACGTTTATGGATTCAACACTAATATCTATTTTTACATATTGCCCCTTCACATCTCCAAACCTAGGGGTGTCTTTTCCCTGCAGTATTTTTTTTTCCAGATTGTAAGTCATATGTTATGCTGGAACATGCATACATTCACCTATCTATCTATGGCCATCTATGTTCATAATGTTAAGTAATATTGGAAATCATATGTTGGAAAATTCTTATAGTGCAGAAAAACTAAATAACATTAATCAGAGCGGGAAATCGTCACTGGGATCTAATGATGTCTGTTCATTTCTTATTTTGAGTTGCTGTTCTAAAATATTAACCTATCGCCCCCTCTGTCTCCTGTCACAGCAAAGCGGATGGCTCGCTAGAGAGGCCAGTAATGATCCATCGTGCTGTGCTGGGCTCTGTGGAGAGGATGTTGGCTATCTTGGCTGAGAATTATGCCGGGAAGTGGTAAGTGTACGTGTCTCTACATCCGCTGATTACTGTGTCATTGTCCTATACTAACTCTTATCAGTGACAGCTAGTGCAATGGAGTTACTTGTAGCAGTAACAAATGTCCTTTCATGGTCTGTAAACGGTTTCTTTAAATGGACACAAGCTACAAATACTTTTATTTTGGAAATGTATCCCGATCCTACACTCTACGGATGTGATCCAAACTTCATATTCATATTTTGTACTTGTGCAACGTACTTTGCATCCATTCTACGGGGGAGTAAGGTCTCCCCTTTATCCCCTACGTGTAGAAGAGTTCACAGAGCCCATTGCTTAACAGCAGCAAAAGCCCTATCAGAGTATTGAGTCGCCACCATCCACAGCTCCACCGTGTATGCATCGGGTTCCTGGAAGAACCAGTGTTAAACAGTATGGAGATTTTATCAGTATTAAATAAAACATATGAAACTTGCAACTACTAAAAAGAAGTTATTCAACCTCAAACCTCAGTGGGAGAACATTGGGTACATTACTGGGGGAGCTTATAGGATAACTGTCCAGCATTGTATAATGAAAAAAAGGATATTCTTGTTAGAGCGATTAGTTGAAGTGTAAAAGGTTTGAGAACCAGAATGGAAAACACGCCTTGTATTAAATACATTCAAGACAACACTGCAGAAGCTGAAGAATGGCAACAGCGTACAAATGTTACATTATAAAGCGTTCCTATTAGATGACTGCTTTATATAATTATACACTCCGTGTTCTAGAACACACCAAGTTAATTTAAAAAGTAGGTAACAGACATTAGGAGATAATTGCTAATATACTAACTTTGTGGTCTAATAATAATGCCATAGAGAGTTCATCATGTAACTTGCTGAACCTGTGTAGGGTTAAGAAAAGTTTTATACAAGAAATCTAAAACCTGATATCTGTTTCCTCCAGGCCATTCTGGCTCTCGCCATTCCAGGTAATGGTGATTCCCACAGGAAGCAGTACTGAGGATTACGCCCAGGAGGTAAGGGATCCCCCTCCCCATAATGGTAATGAACCATTTTTATACGAATAAACTCTTGCAGTTCTGTTTGAGAGTGTTTGTCTGTATGACATCAGCTGGATGGGATTTCATATTGACAGAGGTGGATAAGAGTAGCAAAAACACACTAATGCAAAATTAATTATCCATGTAATCTGAAAATCACACACTGATTCACAGAATGTAAACATAAGATCATTAGTGAAGTGCATAGTAGACTGTTCCCATTGCTCTGGTTTCCCACAAGTTTACCCTGTCTAAATACTAGGGACGGACAAAAGCCCACTTGCTGTATGTTCTAATACTAAAATGACACACAATAAAAAGGATAACTAAATTCTCCCACTTGTAACTCTTCCCCTTCTCCAGACACAGCGGAAGGCTCAAATATGCCAGCACTGCATTATGTTCCAATAGCAGCTTACACGCACCTGTACTGCTTCGTAGTACTCTTGATCCCATCCTTAAAGGCTGAGATGTGAGGGATTTCTCTGTGACATAATTGTAAAGACAAATGTTGCTTTTTCGCAATCATATGCGTTTTGTTTTCATTTATTTGTCTGGCAGGTACACAGAACCATTCATGACAGCGGCTTTATGGTGGATGTAGATACAGACCAAGGAACCACATTCAACAAGAAAATCCGCAAAGCTCAGTTGGCACAATACAACTTTATACTGGGTATCTTTTTCCTTCTTATGGTTTCATTCTGGTCAGCTGTCATCTAGCTTAAAAGTATTCCCTACTGTAATGATGAGTTGCCTTGTGCCTAGACGTGTACAGTACTTTATTTGTATGTTGATTTATTTTGTCCTGTTTTACCATCTTCGTGCAATAGTGGATTTCTCTGAATCTTCTGCTCAGGGATATAAACTCAGGGTTAGACATGAGAGAGCATGTTGTAATCTCTTCCATGGACAAAGACGGGTGGCCCAAATTAAGTGTCCACTATAAATGAGTTTTCTGATTAAAAGCGTGTAAATTCCTGGGGTCTGGATGAGTACGGTTACCTATACTATTAATTGACTAAGAAGAAATGCCCGCTTGAATTCTCAGCTATGTATGAATGAGTTAGAGTATATTCTGATTTGATAGCACACAGTCCTACCCAATCCAATGAAAACACATATTTTTTGTGGAGAGGGAGGGTGAGTTGGACCTGGTCCAGTACGGCACGGGGACCCTTGTGAAACTATTAGTTTTAATGCTGTATAAAAATGATATTTTTTGTGTTCCAGGTCTATACTACTCTGCTCCCAATAAAATCTGTTTTACACATATAATAATGGTGTAAATAAGACAGCTCCATTGTCCACTTGCGCCTGTGAATACTTTAAGCCAACTTTCTAAGTCAAGGCTTCCCTAAGACAAAATAAGTTCCCATTGTTTAAGTTTTTAAATTCACATAGTGTAATAACTGTTTAGGTAAAGACAGAAATACTTCAGGTTGACAATGAATCTTGTGCAATGTGGTACCATGTCAGAAAAAATATTCTGAAGCACCCCAGGGAACACAGATTGGAAACCACTGCCATAAATGATACCATGAAATGAAACATAATGAACATATAACATACAAAGCATTGTAGATATCTTTTCTGCTTTGCACACTTGCAAAAGTCTGTTCAGTTGCATCATCATCTGTGTAAAACATATCCATTAAACTAATAACCACATGCAATCTTACAAACATTTAAGTGGCACCTTATGGAGTACAATAGAGTACAGCAGTTAATTTCTAAGTCTGTATGCTATCTTTTTTAAATGTCTTTATTTTTAACAGCAGCCATGGAAAGACAATTACAGTATGATCAACACAATGCACCTCTACAAGAACCAGAGCAATGAACACAATGCTATAAGAACTGTGCTTTCAAATACAAGGCTGCTGTGTTTCTTGGTCCTAGGGGCCAAACTTTGTAAAGGTTAAAAAAGGGAATAAATAGGTGGGAGCAGGTGGCAAAGGAGATGTAAAAAGCAAATTGGGTTATAAAACAGATTAGGTGGGATTCTTTACAGTGAGATCAAAGGAAGGGATTCTTTACAGTGAGATCAGAGGAAGGGATTCTTTACAGTAAGAGCAGTCGCCATGTGGAATCACTGCCAGGGTATGTCGTGATAGCCGAGTCAACTTGTACATTTAGGAAAGGGTTAGACAATTTTTTGTAGCCGAAAATAGTATCTAGGTTTATGACTGGTAATTAAAATGAAGCCTAGTAATAGATCCAGTGGAATTAGGATTGCTATTAGGATATGCTGTTGGTCAGGAGGGAACTTTTTCGAATTGAAACAGATTGGAGTTGATCCATATGAAGCAATAGCCAATCATAAGATACAGATCACATAAGATCCAAAATCGGTTGAACTTAATGGACTGTTGTCTTATTTTTTTTAACCCTCAATAATTTTGTTATGTTATGCTCAAACCATTATAGTTTCAACTGTGCTTAATGTGTTTTATCATTGTGAACTTTTCCTCTGTTGTGCTGTAGTGGTCGGGGAGAAGGAAAAGCAGAACAACACGGTCAATGTACGCACAAGAGACAGCAAGCAGCATGGAGAACGCAGCCTAATGGAACTGGTGGCCAGGTTGAAGGGACTGCGCGAGTCACGTGTTGGGAACGCCGAGGAAGTCTTCTGAGTGACAGAGTGGTTCTCCTCCAGTCCCATCAGAAGATAATTTAGAAAAACTTTGGTTCTTATATGGATGTAACTTTTATAAGCATTGTCATTTTCTACAAAAAAAATGTTCGGAGGTTACAAGGAAGAAGACAGTTGCCTGAGACGTTCTACCTCTTACTTTTCATAATACCCGATGCCAGGCAACCAATGTCAAGGGCAACAATCGTTATCAAATCTAATTTATTTTTAATGTATTATCTGTAAATGTTTAGGAAAGAATGTGAACAACAGTGTTCATGGAAGCCGAGACCAAGTAACAAAATCTGTAGACTGCAGTGAGGTATGAGCCCCTGGGTAGGTATGACATCAGGACTCATTAAGAAACCCTGTGTATTATAAGGAATAATGCAAACATAAATCATCATTAAAGGGAATTGTGACCAGTTATGTCTGGATAAGGAGTTAAAGGTTTTCACATTAATGAAGCCTACTTTAGTGTCAGACAGTTCTAGACAGTATTCTCATGTAGGTGGGGCCAAGTCAATAGTGGGTGGAGCTATGAGAGAAAATTGGGTGGGACGGTGGCATTGCTGCTGTTTCACTGATGGGGGTCGCTTACATTCTAGTCGAGGTGACGCTAATGAGTATGGACAACTGAATATTGACTGAATATTAATTAAAAGACATAATAAAGCGGGTGACTGGCTTACCTGGAAAAAAAGAATCCTAGAATTCTGGGGACAGGCTATACGGTTAGTCTGGGTAAGCATTGGATTCTTATATTAGTGTCTATTACTCCTAGTGAGTTGTTGCTAACTTCATTGGATGATTAGGCTACCAATGTCAGGACAACATAACATGCTGCAATAACATGTTTTCCCATGTTCTAACCTGCTTCCACAGTGGATCTTCGTGATATTTACCCTTGCAATCCTCTGGCAGGAAGATGATTGTTGACACACCCGGCCCTTGTATTGCTTCCAGCTAATCTTGTGGTCATCACAGTTCTTGCTGGATTAATAACTGTATCCACTTGAATCTGTGTGATTCTGTATGAAGGCATGATTTCTGCTTCCATGCATTCTAATTATTCTGTCCACAACGTTGGGATTCGGTCCATCATCTGTGCTTCACTCTCCAAGGAATCACCTTTCTATAGTGTAGTATGGACTTAAACATAGTTCTCATAATGGGGCTGATCCAGTGTTACACTTTTTATAGGTGGAAAGGGTAGACCTGAGCGAAGCCATTCTATAATGTGAAGGGTGAATTTTAATTATATTGTTTGCAGAGAAACCTAAATCTGTAGATTAGAGTTCAGCTAGGAAACGTCACCTCTCAGCTCTTTCTGTTTTCACGGATTATACTTCCTCCCCTGCAGTTTGTTTGGTTTCACCCAGGTCTACACTTACACCTGTTTTGCCCTTTCTCCCAAACTCATAGGTCAGGTTCATAATAGAAAATTAGCAGAAGAAAGAGAAAAAATATAGCACTAAACTTTCTCTTTTATGTGTCTAACACACAACAGGGTAGAGGGGAAAAGAAGAATGATATGATACTGTAGTGCTGTTATTGTTACAGAACAGAAAAATATATAGTTTAGGGCCACTAAACTGTGGGAATAAAAAATTTGAGATGTTGCCCATAGCGGTTCTACTTCTCAGTTTTATTTTACATGTTCTCCAATTTTGCATTCCCACAGTTTAGGGAATAAGGGTCCAGATGTAGAAATAGTTAAATGCAGTTGAAGTATGAAGAAGTCCACTTGTCCAGACGTCTATTAGGTATGTTAACCCATATGAGCCTGTGTGTGTGATAATATGCTCAGGTCATGAAATAGGCTCACCGTTACGTCATATATCCCTCTTGTAGGTTCACGTCTTGGGGAGAGTGCTCTCTGAGAATCCTGTAGATCTGCTTTCCTTATGGGGAAACCTCTGGTCCACGTGTCGGTTGTTTTCCTGTTGTCCGGGCAACAGGAATACAAGGAACACGTGAGGAAGACACACACTCCAGGTATCCCCAAAAGGAAAGCTGATCTACAGGTTCTTAATAGGCTTTTCCCACAGGTGTCTATGGGAGCAAGGGTACTTTGCGGGTATATATTGGCACTGTACCAAGGGAGCACATAGGCTCTAGGGCCCTTATTCACTAAACTGTGGTACTGAAAATGTGGAGATGTTGCCCTTAAAAACAAATCTGATTCTAGCTCTCACTTTCCTATTGCATACAAGAGAATATCAGCTGGAACAGTGGATCCCAAACTGAGCGCCATGGTTCCCAGGGGTGCCGTGACCATGGCTGGATAACGTGGTTGCCAGATCTTATAGGACTTGCGCAGTGTTTTGTGCTTTCCAGATGGCTTTCACTGACTATTTGAATCCCTGAAGTGTGAAAGTTTGAGATACACTGAGCGAGATTCTGATTGGCTTCTCTTGGGTAACATTCCCTGTAGTTTAGTGAATAAAGGTCCCGATATCTATAGAGTAGAAAGGGGGGCGTGGCCTGGACGGCAATGGAGTAGGACACGAGGGCCTGCAGCTCCCGCAATCCTTCCTCCATATATCCTGATATCGGGGTTCCCCTGCTTCCCCCTCACCTCCTCTGCTCACCCACCTCCTCCCCATCCCCTGGAGCACTCACCTGCCCTTCCCGGTGCCTCGCATCTGGTCTCCTC
>JABWIB010001499.1:0-18715 GCA_016617825.1 Platyplectrum ornatum | reverse complement strand
GTTGTCTGCTCATTTTGTATGTACTGGAGCCTTGCCATCTGCGATGGTCTCTGCTCCCCTGTTCGTAGTTTTGTACTTGTTTATATGTTGTATTGTACCCACTAAAATTTTCAATAAAAATTACTGAATTAAAAAAAAAAAAAATCTATAGAGTAGAAAAGCAAATCAATCCATATGAATGATTACAGAGTAATAATTGTACCAGATCTTAAAAATAAGAGGGAAACAGGTGGAAAGTTACACCTCGGAAAAACCATTTTCAGGGAGAGGCACATGAATGTTATTTTTTGCATGGATGGAGAATATTTGACCAGTGTTACTGTTACACTGTTATTAAACTTAAACTGATCACCCCTTGCCTCTAATGTATAAGATTTGCCTACCCTGCAATATGGGTGTAACTTTCCACCTAATTTCCTCTTATCTTCAGTCACTTTAGTTTCAATGTAAGCGTGCTGGGGCTGTGCGTACTCTGCATACATCTAGTAAATGTCACATCAGAATAATCGGTTCTTAACAAGGGATTATAATCTTCTAGTGCCATGTATGTTACAGGCTTTTCCTAGTGCTCGCGTTTCTGACTTCCAGGTTGTAGAGTTGGTGTCTGTATCTCAGCATTGATTTATTATTGACATCCTGACATAGTTGTGCATATAATAAGAGTCCTGTTTGTTATGGTTGGTGCTTCCCAGGCAGTCTACATGGTCTACATTGGAGGAGCAGTGTCTAATAATATATATACCGTATATACTTGAGTATAAGCCGACCTGAATATAAGCCGAGACACATAATTTCACCTAAAAAAACTGGGATAACTTAATGACTCAAGTATAAGCCGACCCCCCAGTATTTCTGTCTATCACCACTATGAAAGGCTCATGTCACTGCTGGATCATTACCCCCATAAGATTGCATTGACTCCGGTCTCTATATCCAGCTTCTATAGATCTTCCCCTATATGTCTCTATTGTCCCCCTGTTTCCTGCATGTGCAGGGTTAATAAAAGGGAATGTAGAGCTCCTGTGCCATGCTGTAACCCATACAGCACATTATAATGCCTGTGCCAGCTCTGTGGACTCAGTGTGGTGTATGAGTGTCATGCTGCATGTCAGTGTCAGCACATCCCTACATCATATATAGACTTGAGTATAAGGCGAGGGGGGCACTTTCAGCACAAAAAAATATGCTGAAAAATTTGGCTTATACTAGAGTATATACAGTATATAATATAGCTGTCACAGGAAAAGCGCAATTCTAATAGGAGGACATAATACACACAAGGACATTGCATCTAACAGACACAATTCAAGGTCTCTTGTACTGAGTTGTGTCTTACAAGACACCGACATAAACACATAAACGCCTTCTGTGGGCCTGTGGCGCAGAATTCCAGGTAGTCATCTCTGCAGTTGCGGGAAGATAATCAGCTCTTCCTGGCATTTCATAGTGTTGGCTTATGGGACGATTATATCCCAGCAGGTACAATTATAAACCTGCTCTGTGGTTACCTGGTGCAGATTCCAGGCTCTGTTTACATAAAAACTCACATTGTGTATCTTTACTCTACAACAAGCTCATTGATACATGAAGCAAACTACACCTACGTGTGTGGCTGCCTGCACTTTATACATATCCAACTTATTAAATAATTCTTGGGAAACAATTGTGACTCACTGGGAGAGCGATGCGTATAAGTATTGCAGCATGCTCAGTCATCATGGTGCATGAGCCGCAGCTCTGAATATTCATGTTGCTCAGTCATGTATTGAGAAATATTATTGTTTGGCTGTATCCAAGGCTTTCTCACATGAAACCACTGGAACTGTGATCACAAGGCAGCAGGGGGAGTGCCCAGAGACACAGGGGCGGTGCAGAGTCCCTACATACCGGGGAGAGTCCCAGCATACACTCAGTCATCCAGGAGCAGGGAAAGTCATCGGAGAGCTCCAGCCAGGAACATGGGCTATTCTATCATGTGGATTCTGGCCGCTCAGGTCTCCATGCTGTTCTGCCTTGTGCACACTGGTGAGTGAGTTTCAGGCTTCTCGTTCCTGTCTGTATATTATTACATTGTTCACTGCAGAAGTTTTCAGTCCCAAAAGACTTTGTCTCATAAAAGTTGGCAAGTGATCGCTTAGAACCCATGAGATTGATAGGACTGAGCTGATGTATCCATGGAATATTTATTATGTCTCAGGGTTCGCTTGGGGGTCTACCAATTATCCACTTGGGTCAAGTATCATATCATATATATCATTCAGATGCAGACCCACTACCCAATATATTGTTTTTATTATTATTCCTTATTTTATCATTACATTTATTATTTTATTATTATTTATAATTGACATCAATAATTTAGGAGTACATTTCCACATCTGCATTCAGCCTGTCCAATATTTTATTACATATGCCATCTGGTAATAATACCTCCATACAACAAAGTCAAGTTGTCCTGGATTCCACCAGAATGTAATGATCTCTGTATTAGAGCATATACTGGATTCACACTATTGCACCAATCACATAATATACAAGTTTTTGCATCAATATTTCATCCGTGTGTATGTTCCAAATATCACATAGAATAGTTTCAAAGGACATTGCGTCTCTTTATCTGATTTATTAACTTTCATATAATCCATGGAACGAAGAACAGATGGTTAATACTGTGTTTCCCCTATAATAAGACCTACCCTGGTAATAAGCCCTACCCTATTTTACAGTAAACTGTCTAAAATAAGCCCTCCCCCGAAATTAAGCCCTATCTAAATCAAAATGAGGTGTCATAATGTCAGCAGGGGGAACAATGAGGTGTCATAATGTCAGCAGGGGGAACAATGAGGTGTCATAATGTCAGCAGGGGGAACAATGAGGTGTCATAATGTCAGCAGCACTTGGGGGGCATGAGTGGGTTAAAAGCAGGTCAATAAAATAAGCCCTACCCGAAAATAAGCCCTAGGGTGTTTTTTTGTCCTGAAAAAAAAATAAGACTGTGTCTTATTATCGGGGAAACACTGTAGAGACCAGTATCACAATATTATGTTTTAAATATGTTGTATTTTGTAGAAATTTATACCCAGCTTCAGAGTTGTAAGAGGATAAATCTTATATTTATGCCTGGCAATTGTCAAATGGAATATTACATCTTCAGAGAACAACAGTTTGCAGTGATCAATATCATTTACATCTTTTTCTTTCTTTACCAAAATACATTGTTATGGAGGAATGTTATGAGATAGATTATAAACATACAGAAGACAAAATAAGAGCCACACCAGCTGCGCTGTCCTCTATACACATTGGACTGGATCCAGACTTGCGTACTATTGAACCTACAAATGTAAATTTACAAGTGGTTAAAACCATGTTGAATTGCAGGGGGGGGGGGGGTAAAATGAATGTCAGTGTTTGCATGCAGGGAGAATACTTTATTGTTGCATGTTGCACACAGATACTGACCAGTGTTACTGTTACACTTTTATTACACTTGGGCTGGAAACTCATTTCTCACCTATAATACATGGCCAGATCCAGACTGTAGGCACTATTGACTAACTCACAACTTACTCAAGAGTGGGTAAAACCATGTTGAATTGCGGGGGGGGTAAAATGAATGTCAGTGTTTGCATGCAGGGAGAATACTTTATTGTTGCATGTTGCACACAGATACTGACCAGTGTTACTGTTACACTTTTATTACACTTGGGCTGGAAACTCATTTCTCACCTATAATACATGGCCAGATCCAGACTGTAGGCACTATTGACTAACTCACAACTTACTCAAGAGTGGGTAAAACCATGTTGAATTACAGGGGAGTTAAATTTCATTAGTTGCAAACAGTTTCCAGGGCAAGTGTAATAACAGTGTAACAGTAACGCTGGTCAGTATCTGTGTGCAATAATCAATAATATTCTCCTTGCATGCACGACATTCATTTTACCTCCCCTGCTATTCAACATGGTTTACCCCAAGTCATGAGTAAGTCAATAGTATGTAAAGTATAGATCTAGTCCACTGTTTATAACTAAGTGAAATTTTCCTCCCCTGAAATTGAACATGGGTTTACCCACTCGTAACCTTATGCTTATAAGTTTAATATTACGTAAATCTGTATCCACACCATTATTACAAAAGGGTGATGATGTAGCGGTAGTGTGTGTATATAGATGTATATATGAACAAAAAATAATTACCAGAGGAATCAAAAGAAAACATTCCTGGAAATCAAGTAACCATTTATTAATGGTGCATGTCTAATAATATATAAAATGATCATCAATACAAGGTTGACACAAAGTAGAACATATATTTAATAGACTAATTAGCATCAATACACAGACAAAGAGAACAATGCAAAAATATAATAAAGAACAAAAGACGCGCAATTCACCTTTTATGAATGGCTTATGTGATCTTTATTCTCCTTCAGACTTTTTACCAAGTCTGGTAAAAAGTAAACCAGCACCCACAACCCCCGCAGGGGTCTTCACAAGAACGTTCTTGCGTAGAACTATATCTGATCCAAGATTATCAGTTCTTTTGGCTTATGTCAGTCTTGTGGAAATAATTAGAAATAATTTATACAATACGTTATGTTTATTATGTTGTATGAATAATTACAATTTAACGAATTAACTTTAATCATAATGATTTCTTAGGAAATGACTCGCTCTTACACACGTGTCATAGCTGTGTGTTTCAATGGAAATTGCTACACAATTGAATCAATTTCATTTAACTCCAGCAATGTCTTAATCCAGTCATTGAGACATTGACATAGAGACATTCCGGATGTTGCGCAATGGTTTGCGTTCCTTTTTCACAGGTTGCAAGTTCGATTCCCAGATAGAACCTTATCTGTGTGTAGTTTGTATGTTCTCCCTGTGTCTGTGTTTTCCCCCCACATACTGACAGGTTAATTAGCAGGTGACTTCACAGTCTATGGGGTATATTTACTAAGCAGGGAATTTGCTGGGGAATTGAAAAGTGGGGAAGTTGCCCATAGCAACCAATCAGATTCGAGCTTACATTCTCCAGTATGTAAAATGAAACTGAGAGCTCGAATCTGATTGGTTGCTATGGCAACTTCCCCACTTTTCAATTCCCCAGCAAATTCCCTGCTTAGTAAATATACCCCTATGTGTATGTGTAATTGTCCTAATGTATCGGATCCCCAATCTCCCTTAGAATGTAAGATTTAATGTAAATCACTGCCTCCAGCCCTGATTAGTACTATGAAGGAGCAGGGTTCAATGACGTCATAGCAGTTGCATGGGTTTTCTGTTCAGGGGCGGGGCTTTGGGTTTGGTTTGCATAAATTGCACCCTCTACCCCACCCCCTTGCTGCAGGCAAACCTGAAGTATTTCTATTATAATTACATTTTTATGCATTAGTGAGTAATTATATAGTGATATCTGTCCTGGGATTCCATGGTTGAGCTGAATTAGCAATCCATACCATACAATTATTACACGCCCATATTATGTTTATATTGTGAAATGTATACATCCTTTTCCATTACTAACAGACAGCTCCTAGAGGTTATAAGGAGACACCTATGATGCGATAGTGTCCAGACAGATACGTTACATAGCTGTGTCATTAATTGTGTATATATAATTTAGAGCAGTGACTCTTGCCCTTCTCTTGGTGTGTACCAGTCACCCATTATAGAATCAGGTCAAGTACCACTGACCAATCCCATTCTATCCCCATTACCTCCTCCTTAATCCCTTTCTTCACCCGCATCCTCCCTGTACACCACTCTGTTATTAGCAGAGAGACTAATTCAGAATTCTTTTTTTGCAAGCAATGTTTATTAGAACATGTCATACAAAACACAGATCAGCTGAATCGCACAGTCTGGCAATAAAAAGAATAAAGCAGCACTACACAAGGAAGTCCATGATACATGGTGCTGGTAAATACACATAGGGGATGCTAAAGTGTCGCTGTCAACAGGTGATGCGAGTGAACCTTGCGTGGGGAGGTCAAAGGTGGAAGGGAGAGAGAAGGGGCATTTATGAAGGAAACATTTTTCAACTAGTTGTTCCCTTTTCTTCCATCCGGGAAACATAAAAAAAGGTTTAACTCTAAAAGGTGGTGGTGGCAACCATTGTTGAAGGATACATTATATATAATGTATATTTATTTATATTTATTTTTAAATATGCTATTGTTTAAAAAAATATTTTTTTTTTCATCTGTTATTTTTTATGGTGTTTTTGTGTGATACAATGCCGGTGTAGTAGCAGCATACTGTTACTACACACAACCATTATATAAATAATTTGAATGCGATTTTAATGCTGTAAAAGCAAACAGTAAAAAAACTAATTCAAATAAATTACAATGGTCTCTTATATCCAGTTCACATTACCAGAAAAAGCTGGCTTAAGAGCCAGGGTGTAGAGCTGGGGAAATTGGAGGGGCTGTGAAAAAAAGTACTGTTCAGATTAGCTAAAAAAGCCAGCTTTTTTTGTAAAAAAAAAGCAGTGTCTGCGCTGTTCACATTGAACCCTGCTTTTTGCTACCAGTACACATCATTATTCAGAAAATGTGCTGTAATTGGCTGTGATTGTTTGTTTACATTAGGGGAGGGGGGCGTAAAGAGTGACGGGCAGTATTGTGCTGGAAAACCAGCTTTCGGTAGCCGGCTTTTTGTAAATGGAGGGTTCACACTGAGTTTAGAAGCCAGCTTTTTTTACTGCAGCCGGCTTTTTCTAATTTCAGGTAATATGAACGGGGTATTATAGTAGCGGCTGCCACTACTACACCGACATTTTATCAATGATAAACCAGTACACTGAGCCGAAAGCTCTGAGACTGCGGCTATAGAAGCTTCCACCTCCGACAGAAGCTGCCCCCTTCTCCCTGTGCTATCCGGAGGTGCCACACAAAACTCTGGATCAAGTCCTTAAGAGATATATCAATTACAACTCGCATGCGATGATATAGCTATTATGATGGACAGATTAGAGGCAGCTCCTGGTATACAGAGATAGTGACAGCTAAAATACAATATGTGATATAATAATGATTATTTTAGGACGCATGTCTGCCAAGTCCAGGGCATTTGCTAACGCCCGTCGAATCAATTAAAGCTTTGAATGCATCCATTTAATTACTTTGGCAACAGGTAAAGCGTATCCCAGAATATTATTATGCTCTATCAAATGCTCAATATTGAATTCATTCTGACACACCCTGTTATGCTGGCACCGTCACTAACTGCATTGAGAACTATGTAGAATGGTTCTAAAGTATTTCCGTCCTACCCATTAGGATGCCTTTCATGTAGCAGCTTGTCTATGCCCTGGTGCACCGTTTCTGTGCGATTATATTGCTGTTTGCTTTATATGTCTAAGCCTGTTGTTTGTTTATTTTCCTTAATCTCCAATGCTTGGAGCAGAGGAGAGACAGGAGGTTATGATAGCGGTTCACATATATCAAGGGGTGCAACAAGGTACAGGAGAGGGAATTACTTAAAGGAAGATGAGAGTAATGTTAGTGTGTGCATACAGGGGAATACTTTGCTTTTGCTTATTGCACACATATACTGACCAGTGTTACTGTTACACTGTTATTATACTTGTGCTGGAAACATTGTCTCTCACCTGTAATACTGCTCTAATATCAGATGACATTTACCCCCTGTAATTTGTTATGGTTTTTCCCAGGTGTAATGTTCCTCTTTTGTGGTTATTCTGCACAATATTCCAGAGGCCCCAGCAATCTGCATGCACAGTGTAACCATGTCATTGTACAGCATAAGTGAGTATGTGAAACCTGGAAACATCCAGCGTCACTGTTCTGTATTGTGCTGAGCGCTGTGTCTGCTGACTACATGGAGGTCAGAGAACAACACATTAGGGGCTGGACGCTTTTAATGTTCATGTAACTGAAATAGGCCTCTTATAAACCATAGGAACACTTTATATGTGTTTATCAAAAAGGTTATTGTTATATGTTGTGTGAGAGTCTCTGCCCAGGAAATGATCTGAGTTACTGTATGAAAGTAATGGCAAACGCATGTTGCTTCATCGCTACATAATGTAAAATAAAGGGGCCAAGTGGTTCTAGGAAGGGGGCGATATCACTGTGTGCCAGGGAAGACAGGTTACCGAATAACATTTGAGGTATCTAACAATTGGACCGATTGTTATTTATTTTATTAACAGGTTTTTATATAATAGCAGCATCAGATTACATAGAGATTTACAATTTAAGTGGACTAGTGGCCTGCCATCTGAGACTAACACAGTAGAACTATTTAACCATACTTGGAATAAACATTGGGAATCTTAGATTAAATTAAAGTCAAATAGGTCCTTTTGTCAATATGTTAAAAAGAAAAAATACTTTGGTAGCATGGTTATGTTGTGTATAGTGTATTTTAGTGTGTATCCAGCTTAATCTCTTCTATCATTAATGGGACCAGTTCTTATGTCACTGCTCCTTTAATATGTGGTTGTGTACGTTTATCTTCCTGGGGTTATTGTCATCTGTTTCCTGGCCGTTGCTGTATTTGTGGATGTTTTTAACCACAGCGGGAATGATCGATGCTGACTCTGTAACATTCATTATTATTCTAGTATATCTAGCTGGTATAAATGGAGGGGAACACTTCTAAAACATCATCCTCAGCTGTAGCTGTCTATAAAAGGATAGCCCTGGGGGTCACACTCACCTTCATCATCCCACTCACACAACATTAGGGTTTCTGACTTTTAGTTTCTCCCTCCCAGCATTTGCTATGAATGGGGGCTGGAGACAGTGATTTACTTTAAAATATCAGTCTCAGCCCAGGTCCTGGGGCTTGAGATAAGGACCCAATCAGTTAAATTGCTGACTTTACCACCATCATCATTCCATATCACACGCCATAAAAGGATTACCACCTTCTAACTTCATACCCCAATTGTCTGCGTTCTCCATACTGGTACCTCCTATATACTTACTGTATACTCTAACGCCACACTCTGCTTCTGCAGAAATTACAGTTGTTTTGTAAATTTTAATAGTCCCTCCATGAAATATGCCTCTCAAAAATAAAAGCTAGGACAGAGGCCAATGTAGTTCGCAAAGGACAGTTTACTAACAGCACCTGAATAGTTCCTTAGTGGAGACCACTAGAATGGTAACATAGGTTCTCAGACTCCTCTGTGCAAAGCGACACTACTATGACTAGGCCTGGGCTTCATAAAGCCTGAGTACTATCTGACACAGAGGGATATACAAGGATAACCAGGTTCTTCCTGCTGGGAGACGCTCATCATTTATCTATTAATGCCATGTTGTAAGTAGAAACGTCACATCCCCACTCCTGTAACTTCTCCTCCATGATTATCAGGGGGAACTTTGGGGAAGTCATATAGGGCATTAAGTTCTTTTGTATGACTCAGTGTCATTTCTTGTCTTTTGACACACAACAGCAAAGCATTATGGGTAGTTTTAAACCACAGTTCATCTGGGCAATATTTTATCTTGCATTGCCTGAGGGAGAAAATGAGTTTAATAAGCTCAGGGTAAGATTATTTTCCTTCTACAAATTAACTAAACCATAAAGAAATCATCTTCATTTGGAACCTTACTGTGTGTCTGATGTATCTTTTGGGTGGATACACAGTACCCAGGGCCAGCCCATTCATTACGCCTGATACGCAGCTGCGTAGGGCGCATCGCACAGGGGGCAGGCGGTCGGCCGAGGGAATAAAAGAAATTATTCAAAAGAAATGAAAATTTTTTTTAAAAAAGAAAAAAATAGTAAAAACCAAGAGGGCGGCTGGCCAGCGGTCATCCTGACGCCCTCCTCGGTAGTTTTAAAGCGGCGTGACGTCATCATGTTGCAACGATACATGGCGTGATGACGTCACGCCGTGCGTTATGACGTCACGGGCGCGGTGCTAGGTCTGCCTAGGGCGCTCCCAGACCTAGCACCGGCCCTGACAGTACCTGTAAGAAATTGTACTGTAGGTAAGGCGTATACCCTCTCCTGCCCAGCTATGGAGTAAAGCTGTCATATCCTCCACAGACCTATCATGAAAGGTGGAAGAACCTTGTGGGAGTGGGAGAAGTGCCGGTATGGCATACCCCCGTATACACCCCCACTTCAAGCCCTGCTACTAACCCATTTGCATCATGCTCCATTGACACAACTAATAAAACTGGGTTCATGTATTTTTTAGTGTTCAGCTGGATCCTTCCTGTCTGGATACATATGTGTGTACTTTCCAGTTCAACATCATGTAAATACAGTGAGGTTACTGTGAAGTGTCATGCACTTTGCACAAAATTCTCTTTTAGAGTTCATCACTGCAATGTGTATCTTTAATAGTCCTCAGAGTAATAGGAGGACAGCATGAAATATATCTGTAATGTTGTACTTGTTTTGTTGTTTCAGAGGACGATGTTGGCTTAGCAGATGACTTTGAGATGTTCCAGAGAGAAATCATACCCAGATTTCCTATTGAACAAAGTAAGTTATTTTAGTTATAAAAAAAAGAATTTATTTTCAATCTACAGTTAAAATGGGGTGATGCAACCATTAGAAATACTTCAAGTGGTGAAGTGGTCAAGAAGGTGCAGGAGGGGACATTATTCCAGGCAAGAAATGTATTAGAACATGAGGTAGAACCTGGAGGTTGGTCGGTTTAGAAGAAATGTGCGGAAAAATTAAATCACTAAAAGGAGGATGCAATCGCCACAGTGATTTACCCTTTTTCGAAATAGATACAGCAGATAGCTAAATGTTAGCTGTCTCTATCTCAAAATAGTCACTACGATAATCATTTTTATTAAAGGAGTAGTATGCCATTAGCTCAGGGGAAGAATGGGACAGTAGGTAGGGAAAGGGTAGGGTTAGACTGTGGGCAGGCAAGGGTTGGGGTTAGGCAGCGTGGAATGGGGGGTTGGGGTTTGGCTGTACAGAATGGAGTGTTAGGCTGCAGGGAATGGAAGGTTGTGGTTAGGCTGCAAGGAATGGAGGGTTAGGATTTGGGAATAAAATGTTGTGGTTAGGCTCTGGGGAATGGAGGGTTAGTGTGCAGGGAATGGAGGGTTAGTATTTTGGAATGGAAGGCTGTGATTATGCTCTGGGGAATGAAGGGTTAGGGTGCAGGGAATGGAGGGTTAGGCTTCACGGAATAGAATATTAGGCTGTGGGGAATGGAGAAATAGGCTTAGGTTGCAGGCAATGGAGGGATGGGGGTAGGCTGTGGGGAATGAATGGTTAGGGTTAAACTTTAGGCTGAGGGTTATATTAAGTTAGCAGAAGGGGAGGGTTAAGAGAAGAATTAGGAAAAGAAATTAAACTGTCAATGTTGGTAGAGGCTTTCATAATAAGAGTTTAAACATGCTTAAGAGATATATATATATATATATATATATATATATATATATATATATATATACACACACAGTATATAAGCATATCCTAAACATTGCCGCAATATAAAAACCCAGTTACAGGTATTCTTGATTTATCATAATTGGAAGGCACATTCACCTTGTATAGGACATTGCTATTTACCATCCAGGAGAGGTCACATCTAAAACTCCAAAGCAAATACAAAATGTGTATTTACAGAGCATTGTAGGTTTAAAAAACCAAAGTTATCTGTCTTGCAAGTCATGGGGATAATAGAAATATGTTTTTAATCCATGACTTTGTTCTTTTGTATATTGTCAGATTATCCTCTGTTTGTACTTTAGTATGTGAACTAGATATTCACTCCTTAAAGAGGAACAAACATTCCTGTGTTATTATGGCTGAGGTCAGGTTCATTCTTATGTAGAGAAACAAGAAAGCTTCGTAGCTTAGGGTCAGTACATGATTCTCATCCTAAATATCTAAAAGGTAAGTGACAATATTTGGTGACTTACAGTTGAAGTATCTACTCTTGTTAATGGTTGTGGCATTGTTGGCCTGCATTTGGGGTCAGGACACTTCAAGGCACCCTCACCCCACCTATTTTCCATGGTGCTCCTCCAAGAGTCTGGATAACAGAGCTCAGAACTCTGTGACCTAGGATGAATTTCCTGGGGCTGTTCCTGACTTTTAGAAAGACGGGGTCTGGTACAGGTCTTCCCCTTCTTGTACTCCCCTGTCTTCCTCCTGAATTGTTTGCACAGTGTGGTGTGTAGGAGGTTGGTCCCTAATGATTGTGTCTACCAAAATCAGTTCTCCAGCCACAGACTGGTCTTATGTGGTTTTGACATGATATGTACCATTTGTAGGCTCCTTGAGAATGTCTTCCAAGGAGAACCAGCCTGCACCTCTAGGTGTTCTCAAATCCACAAGTCCTTGTATGCTTTAACTGCATAGACATATCTGATACCTGACAGTTTTGGAGAGCCACAGACTGACAGACCTGGTCTAGGACATTGTATGGTCGGAACTGGTACAACGCTGTGTGACTCAATAGTTGCATTTTGCATTGACATTATGATTGATGATCATTATGATCTTGAATGATTGGTCTCTCTTTTCATTTCGATGCTTTGTATTTTCATTACAGGTCAGGTGCCTCTTCTCATCCATGCGGAACCAGTCCAGAGCCCTCGGGGGAGAAGGCCAGTGGCCCCTGTAAGCAGCAACTTAAAAGATTTTCCTCCAGGGCAACCATCCCAAGACAATATTGATTTCATTTGCGGGAAGAGCCGGGCCAAAGTCTCCTACGGTCCACACAACATTCCCCAGACAGGTTTTGCTCACCTCAGCAGACAGGGGAAAGCCATCAATATGATAGAGGAAGGGTTCACAAGATGTTGCCGTCAGGTTAATAGGCTGCGCTGTACAGAGGATGTGGTACGTATGCACCTGGTATTGTCACAAGAGTCGCTATTCTTCAAATGATTCATATCAATAATACAAGATGTGATGTTAGGATTATACCATATGTATTATCATAGTATTAACATTGAACTGCCAGCCCAAACACTACAATGAGAAACTGGAACTTCCAACAATAATGCTCAATAGTCTTTATTGACAAAAGTATCAAAATAGGTGGAAGAAAACAGGTGGAAAGTTACACCTGGGTAAAACCATTATGAATTACAGGGGAGGTAAATGTCATCTGTTGGAAACAGTATTAGAGTTGAGAGATGATGTTTCCAGCCCAAGTCTAATAACACTGTAACAGTAACACTGGTCAGTATCTGTGTGCAATATTCCCTCTGCATACAATGAAAAAAATAATTTATTGTTAAAACACAGTATCTTGCCTATTTACCTTATTCCTCAATAAGGTACAAGCTATGCTATGAGGCCTGTCATATATAATATACAAACCCTCAAATATTTTTGTTTTCTGATCTGAGTGCACAAAAATGTTGGTGGCTCCTGCTGTGAGTAATGAAATAGGATGATGTCACATATGTATTACTCACAGTGGGAGCTGTTGGATGGCCAGGTCTGGCATTAGCTGTAATGCTTCTGTGTTCTTTTCTAGTGGAAGGACTCTCTGAATAATTTCTGTAAAGAGGAGTTTTCTGTGAAGACACGTCACTACCACTGCTGCAAGAAGCAGGGGGCTGAAAGGGAGAAGTGCTTTAGCAACGAGGCTCCTAACCCTAGCTATGACAGTCCCCTCAGCATGATGCAGCAGGCTATAGTGGAATCAGACAGTGGGGATTTGGGTGTTCTGCCATCCGCCAAACCCTGTCCTCGTAACTCACCCACATGCCAGGACAATAAGAGAAGGTACAAAGTGACAGACAAGGCCTTTCCTCCAGGGAAACCAAAATCCAGCAACATCCAGAACATCTGTAAACTGGGGAAATACCGTCTACACACCGACAAAATGCTGTCTCAAAGCAGGTTTAAATACACCCAACGGCAGACCAGAGCCATCAACCGCATGGAGAAAGAGTTCAGAAAATGCTGCAAGAGCAATGACATAACCTGTGCACAGAACGGGGTAACCAATCACAGTCCTTATGTTTGATACATAGAGAGATAGATAGATAGATATGAGATAGAGAGATAGAGAGAGAGATAGATAGATATGAGATAGATAGAAAGATAGGTAGATATGAGATAGATAGATATGATATAGATAGATAGGTAGATAGATAGATATGATATAGATAGATAGGTAGATAGATATGATATAGATAGATAGATAGATATATCTGAGATAAATAGATATATCTGAGATAGATATGAGAGATAGATAGATAGATAGGTAGATATATCTGAGATACATAGATATCTGAGATAGATAGATATATCTGCGATAAATAGATATGAGATAGATAGATAGATATGAGATAGGTAGATAGATAGGTAGATAGATATGATATAGGTAGATAGATATATCTGAGATACATAGATAGATCTTAGATAGATATATCTGAGATAAATATATCTGAGATAGATAGATTGATAGATAGATATGGGATAGATAGATATATCTGAGATAAATAGATATGAGATAGATAGATAGATAGATAGATAGATAGATAGATATGAGATAGATAGATAGATATGAGAGATAGATAGATAGATAGATAGATATGAGAGAGAGATAGATAGATAGATAGATAGATAGATAGATATGATAGATAGATATGATAGATAGATATGATACATATGATAGATAGATTGATAGATAGATTGATAGATAGATAGATATTAAATAGATAGATATGAGATAGATAGATAGATATTAGATAGATATGAGATAGATAGATAGATATGAGATAGATAGATAGATATGAGATAGATAGATATGAGATAGATAGATAGATATGAGATAGATAGATAGATATGAGATAGATGTATAGATATATAGATATGAGATAGATAGATATTAGATAGATATGAGATAGAAAGATAGATGTAAGTACATGTAATGGATGTATCTGTTTTGTTGGTATTATTATATTTTCTCACATTTTGTATTACACAGTGGGAAAAGGTTCTGGCTGAGTTCTGTGTAGAAGAGTCATCAGTGAAGACTGTTCCTCACGTGTGCTGCAATAGCCAGGACCAGGTTCTTATGTATCGCTGCTTTGCCGATGTGGCGCCATTTCCTGAGTATGACAGAGAGGTGGAAATGTTGGACCTCAGCGCTGTGACCGAGGACACAATGGAGAAGCTCTGCGGAGAGTCCAAGCTCCTCACTAAGAAGTAAGTCCTCCTACTGGACAAGAGACCCTGCTGTACCATATATATTATATATAAAGCTAAGTGGCGTCACCTTGTGAGAGAAATAAGTATTGCAGTGAAAATATGGAATGGGCATGGGCAGAACTTGGTCAATACTGAATTTGACTAAATGTTCTTTGCAAGAAATGAAACATGAAAGAAAATACAATTATACACCTTTGGTCAATGTTGCTAGGAATAAGTGTTTTGTGGCCTCTCTATAACGAGTTTGTAAGAGAGCAATCTTACAATTACATTTGATTACGATATAGTATTGCATTGTATGAGGAATCACAGGTTCTCCCGTTCTCCATAATCTCCTCTTTGTTCTTTTTTCCTCCAGGAAACATCTCCCTCTGCTGGTATCTGGCCTCAAAGATTTCTGCTGCAGTGCTGAGCAGGATCAGAAGTTGGAGTGTGCTCAAGAACAGGTGAGGAACAGTAATGGACAAATGTCAAAATATGGATCCAGACAAGTTCACCAACTTTGTGTGTGTTTAGACCACATTTGTTCACCACGTTGGTGGAGTTTGTGCGTGCCTATGTTTTGTTCACCTTTTCTATATAGATTTCTGACACTGTGTTGGAACAATAAATCAGTTTAGGTTCCCCTTTATTGTGAAGCAGATTAGGCATACAGTAAATGGTGAATGCAAGATTAGGCGCTCTTATGGAGACCCCCTCTTGGTGTATCTACCTTGTTACATATATTTGTACCATTTGTAAAAGGCATATATTCCTCTTAATACCATCTGCAATGGTATTAACTAATAAAGATATCAACTAGCACTGGTACAGGTATAGGTCCCTGGGAAACTCCACTGGTAACCTCACCACCCCTACAAATTATTTCTAAGTTCATATTCATGCAACTACCTTTGATTCCAATTCCATATTTCCAGCTTACATCACAGTGTAATGTACTGAAGTCTAGTTGAGCTATGTCTACAGCTCCCCCTTGATCCACTCAATTGTAGAACTGCAGTACTTACATAATGAGATGACAGAAAAAGAAGAGTTCTGTTTGCTTCTTGTGTAAGAAAAGTCAAAGAAGTAATATCGAGTTAGCAAAACAAACGACATTCACTTGAGGAAGATTTGAGGGCAGGTAGCTACTCTAGGAGAGTAACAGTAGGTCATCCACGTGGACAAAGACAAGGAAGAAGTAGTCACCTAAAATAGTACAGAAGTTGAGAGGTCATGGGAAGAGAATCAGGTTTTGGAGCCATGATCATCATAGAGAACATGGTCCTATAGGTTGAATTGGGTCTATTAGTCTTCCAGTAGAAGAGCTTGAGGAAGCCTGAAGGTGGGGAGTAGCTAACAGAGGCTTTTGAGGGCCTACAAAAATTTCTATCCTCTACTTTCAGGGGAGATAAAGAATTGAAAGGACTGGTTTTTATAGCAAGGAAGAGTCATTAAGGTCTATGGAGCGATGAGATGGTGGTGCTGCATTAGACTCTTTACATACAATTAACATATCCTTTACATATCATTACCCTGTGTTTTTGCAAAAAAAAAAGCTTCTGTTCTATATACTATATATAAAGTATTCCATCTTGTCTATAACATCTATTAACATTTCAAAAATGTGTTTGCTCTGTAGAAACTAAAGCACATTAAGAACCTCTGTGACTCCAAAAAAGATTCCTGGAAAGACAACCAAAACTGCTGCAGCAAGAGTGCGGCGGAGAGAGAGGCATGTTTCGGCAGCTACCTGCAGGACGTCGCTGTGGCTGTTATGGATAGAAACGAGAGGGAGTAGGGCAGCGGTAAAACAGCTGAAGAAAACCTGGAAGTGTCCACCACGTTCTCCTTCGAAATTCAAATTTGAACTGATAAAGATCTACAGAACTTCTCATTGCACCTACAGTATTGGACAGATTTGCAATTTTTAATCCTTACAAATGCCTGAAGCAATGGTGTAACTACCAAAACAGGTCAAGCCAATGCCTCATTTATGGGCCATTTTGTTTTTATGTTTTGTGCTGTGCAACCATATAGGTCTTGTTTATATCCATACTAAGGATTGACCATTTGTATTCATTAAACATGGGCAATACTGCACCAAAGTTCAAAACATCGCTGGGTAGCTTACGAAACTGGTCATTGAAGGCAGGGTGCATAGTCAATTCGGAGAGCTTCAGAAGTTGTCTGCCTATTATATGACAGTGAAGCCAATCAATGGTGGATGAACATTGCTGTGCTACCAGGAAGTTCTAAACTGAATTAAACTTAACAAAACAGATATAGGCAGTGGTGGTATAACATACAGATATAGGCAGTGGTGGTATAACATATAGATGTGACACTATTTAACATTTCTAAAATACCGCTGTATGGCTAGCTTCATCACAAGATTTCAGGAAATGTGTCAAATGGCTCCACGGGTGCTTGCAGTTTCCAACAGCACAGTTATGTACAGTGTGTCTTTGACTTGGAGATGTTTCCCATAGCAACCAATCAGATTCTAGCTCTCACTTTGCTTTAACATACTAAAGAATGTCAGCCAGAATCTGATTGGTTGCTGTGGGCACCATCTCCACTTGTGTTAAGACAATCAGGTATCATTTTGAAGTGATAATGGCAGTTTTCTGATAATTTATCACAGTGGGAAAGCGTCATGTTTCCATGCGAATCGCACTATTAAATGACCGATATCTATGCCCGCTGTACCTTTTGCGGGCCTGCGGCTCGTCATATTTTAGATTGATTGGAGCAGAGTTTATCACTCTACTCCGATCGTTAAAAGAACGCCATAGATGGTGTAAGACTTAGAAATCCTGTGATTCCCCCCACTGACCTCCCTATTCCTTCCTCTAATAGCTGTTATTAGAGTGAGGAAAAGGGGGATATATGTGGGGAGAGCATAGGAATACTATCCCCATCATTATAGAATAATATGGTAAAAAATAAAAAATTTTAAAATTATTTTGACAAAAATGAACCACTGAGAATTGAATTTAATAAAAGAAATAACTTACCTTTTTAATTGACTTGCTGGACTCCGGTCAATGAAGAGTCCCGCGTCACAGTGCATGTGCTGAGAAATAATTNGAGGGCTTACAAAAAAGTCCAAGAATTATCGTTCTGCGCATGTGCCAAGACTTGTCGCAACTTCGTCATTGACGAAAACTACCAAAGCTGGCGAGAATGACCGATTAATATCGTGGATATTCAAAAGGTAAGTTCTTCAATGTAAATATGTCAGTCGTAGTGCCCAGGCTTGCAGTGATGTGAGGCGAGTTTGGTTCGTTAAAACTGTCCGACATCGGAGTTTTAATAAATATAACTGTATATTCTGTGTGATTTATTTAGAAATATCTCTAACAATAAATAGGAACCTTTACCTTACAGACATTTCCATGCTTATTATAACCACTTATCGGAGCAGCTTAGGGTGAATTTGCCATGAAAGTTTGCTAGCGCTAGAGAAATGCTATTTTTTGTAAATGTAGACACATATGTGAAAGATAATGTATTTGGAGACTGAAAATAAAAATGTTGAAAAATGTTTGCTCAATGTGTTTTATGTGTTACACATATTTTCCCCC
>JABWIB010001498.1:76480-95296 GCA_016617825.1 Platyplectrum ornatum | reverse complement strand
TATTTTTGGCCTTTGTATTATATATAATAATGGGGTGTGATTCTCTGTAGTAATGGTTGCAACAGTGGCTCTAGACATAGGCCAGATAGNTGGTTATCTAACCACCAGATAGGTGGTTACAGATAGACCCTGTGCAGGCAACTCAGTAGCACCTGTCTAGTGCATGCAAGTCGAATATCTTTTAGCAAGCTGGAAAAAGGCTGTCTCACTAAAATGGTTGGTAAATGGCATAATGGTCCAGTCAATAAAAATGGCTGCCTCCATACGCAGGTAGCAGTTCTGCTTTAAAGTACCATGGCCTTTAACGGAATCTAGTTTGCGTAGCTATCAGTATGTTTGCGAACCTTCAGCTACTAATGCCTTTATACTGAAAACATACTGTCAGTGAGACAGAAACATTATTCATGGACTCAATAATAAAGGTTNTAATAATTTTCTATGTGAAAGGAGCTGATAAATTGTTGTCTTATGACACTGTAATGCGTGAGTGGAAATGAAATATTTATTGCGGAGGAGGAAATGATGCTGCCAAGAAGAGAGATTAACTGAACAGCCTATAATTTACACATAAAGAATCCATTGTGCCTTTGTATACCACTGTAACGGTCACATATTTAATATATTTGTCTCAATCATGTTTTGAAAGTAACTTAANTATTCATAACATGTATGACAGTACAGGTTCAAAATGTTAATTTCTGCATCCGGTAAAACCAAAAAATATCATGTTTTGTTTTACACCAAAATATAATAACCTCTGAAGGGTCATTATTAGNATCGCTTTACACCTTATTGTCTTAAAATGTACAATATACTTTAAATATCCAACCAGCGCCATTAGGATGTCAAAGCATTGCGGAGAACTCGTAGAGAATCATAGATAGTTATATACGTAGATAATTTCCATTGTTAGCAGACTGTATGTATGTAACCTATAATATTTATAGGAGTTGACAAACATTGGAGGGCTCAACTTTTATCTGTTGTCTTAGTTATTTTTTCTTTGTGGACATTAGTTTCTTTGTCTTCTGTTTTTGCTATGTTAATAGAAACAAAGTGACGGCAGAGAAGAGCCACATGGCCCATCAANTCCCCTCACCTTTTTTTCNTGTTTTTACTTCNTAACTTATTTTTCCCATCTTTCTATTTAGTTTAGTCTTTATCATTTGTTATGCCTAGTCATGGGAATTGTACTTCATGAATAACTATCACCTAATTAAAATATTGATATTTATGTTAATAGCTCCTTTGAGAATTTTTGTGCTGGTTGTTTTTTTGTAGTTTACATGTATTATTTTTAACATTTGCCAGTAAACATGAAGATTACACAATTTATTACACAATTTATCAGATTATTGTTGTCCAACATAGAAAAATTATGGATAAGGATNGGTATTGGTGAATAACATTGGGTCTGATTCAGAACTAATAATCTTGACCATTTTTTGCACAGGGACACTTAATTTGTTTGTTTGTGTGTGCACATTGCACATGAGCAAAATTAAGATTTATACCGGTGCATATGCATGTAGGTCTGATTAGCTGTGGATCTCTTTATATACATAACCCTTCGCAGAATGGAGCATGTGTAAAATTAAAATTTGGGGTTGTGCACATGTGGAATCACTTTTAGGCTAGATTTTCTAATCTGGGAATGGAAGAGTGTTCCAAAATAGCCAATCACATTTTGTTCTGTTTCCTAATAAATATTACAGTATGTCATTTAGAATNTAATTGGCAATATATCCACTTTTTCATTCCTTCAGTTCAGTAAATTTAGTTGCTGATGAAACTTAAAATGAAATTATTAGCAAAAGACTGGCATTAACTGAGGAGGAGTGGTGCAGTGATTCTGTTCTTCAGTGAATGTGTGAATATAATTGCAGTGGGTTACATTACTTTTGTACTATTCATTCAGTGTTCTTAAGCCATCACAGCTTTTCAATAGGAATTTTTGTATGGACATTTTTTATATTGATAAACGGGATGAATTATTTTTTTCCAGTGGGATCTATTTAATGCCTACAAATTACAAACTAGCTTGTTTACTCAAAAACCCACATTTAGTTCCATTTATTTCCTTCAAGAGGTTATTCATTGTGGCGATGCTTTTCATACCACCAATAAACGTATTATGTCCTGAAATTGGGGNCAGTTGTAGAGGTAATTTAAGTACTTTCTTATTAATCTTTGCGTTCCCCCAAAGAAAAGGNTTTTTATGTCTTTATTTTAATATAGTTAAAATACTGATGCTTTTAAAANATTTTAACATTTTTCTAACTCTCGATAGTCTGGTTCAGACACTGTAATTACATTTTATGAGAACATGGGATGGTAATAGCATAAAGAGCCATCTGTACGTTTGTGTTGGCTTTTATATATTTAATTATTTGGGATACAAAAATGTTATTTCAGTATCTTACATTGGTACAGGACATGCTTCTATGTTTCATTTTTGATGGGTCCTAGGGGCTTGATTATATAAAACTAGGGCCATAAAACAAACTTGACATTAAACATATTAATATATTGTGTCTCAGGGAAATAATTCATAGTCACAAAGAATGTGCAGGACATCTTTGTCCACCTGCCAGGATATTTGCTCACAATTTCAGACTCTAAGCACCTTCATGATGTAGCAGTAAGGTTNCTTTGGGAGAAATGAATGTTTTCTAGGGGCAGAGTAACTCTTCAATACGACCCTGGTGTAACACCACAAATGGCTTTATTACATGGGGCCATGTAATTTATGTATGGNGAGTCGCACAGTTCACTTGTGAAAGTCTAAGCTTCCATAAAACAGCTCTGCAAAAACCTTGTGCAAATGTAAGTGTCTTAATTGTTTTATNTCCATATTATTTAAAATATAGACACCTTGTGTTTGAACATGTCAAGACCATGACCTTTTTATTTTATATATTTTTAAGTGCAACGAGAAGTGNGCAAAAGCCTATTTTCATATGGGCAAAGCTTATCTGGGCCTGAAAAATTATGAAGAGGTAAGTTGTTTTGTAAAAACCCATATCTCTGTTATTTTGGTANGCATAATACATTTAACAATTATAGCATGTGTTGGTCATTGATCAATTTAAAACCTTTTAAAGTATATTTGCTAAATGATTTAGTTTAAATGTATTAAGTTGTTTAAAATACTTTTGAAGGGAACATTAAACAAATGTATTAACAAACATATTTAATTCTTTTCAACAGGCTCGGAAAAGCTACATGAAGATCATAGATATAGATTCCAACAAAGAGAATNTGGTTAAAGGTATTTCACATTTGCCAAAAACATCTATTATGGTGGCCATCAAGTGTGGATTTCTCCTTGCACCCACAAGGGATGTGGATAGAATAGTTGTGATATTTAGCTTGGCTTTTAATGGGTGGCTACGCTTGGTAACATTAGTATTGGACTACCTTGGACCACAAGTTCTTATGATTATGATATATATATGGAGGTCTGAGCATCCAAAAGGGACCTGCTCNATGTAGAAGTGCATGAAAATTATTAATACTGCCCCTGATGCATAATCTGCATGCCTAAACCCATCTCCCAATTTAAAAAAACTGAGAATAACATAAGAAGAGTGCCCTGTCCATTTGATTTGATAGGCAGGGATCCTGACTGTTCTCCTCAGTCCACNACACTTTATTCTTGTGACCCAAGTGATGGCTAAAACTCCTACATTTTATGAGCACTGCAAAGAACAATTTACTGAGACGAAATACAAGAAATGAGTAGCTATAATTTCTGTAAATAACAGGTCACTAGTGCTTGCCGCCCCCCAACATATAAAATGCCCTGTTCACCTAGCTGTACATAAATGTCTCCAAATAGTTTTCTTCTGTTTAGTACAATATTCATAAAGAACTCGTATAGTCCTTAATTGACTCTGACATTATGTTTTTAAAGAAGCCGGAGAGATTTCCATTTATAGNACACTCGTTCATCCTCCAGGCATTTGCATCATGTCCACTTTTCAGTGTAAGCCAGCACAACGATGGTCATTTTACCACCCTAGGAAAAATAAATAAGGTCGGTGTCATAGCAATGATAACACAAGATGTTTGGAGTTGAGTGGATTTGGAAAGTGTTTACATTAACTGTTTCGTGGCTGGTTGTGTGGACTATTGGATACTCGATTTGATTATTTCATATTGTCCTATGTGATAAATTTTGGGGGGGGTTTTTTACCACTCGGCCCATACTGTTGTGGGATTATTAAGCCCGTGTTTCACCTGCTTAGCCCAATATTGACCAGCACAACAGAGGTCAGTAAGGAACACCCAAAAGCCATCTGTTGAAGTCTAAACTACAAAGTTTCGTAACTTTTGGTTGTTCCTTACTGGAGTGACTAAGACTGAGACCAGACTTGCTACCCATTGTCTTAACTGATTTTTGGCTCTGAAAAGTCTAACTTGGTCCTAGGGCAAAATCTTAGCTATCTTGGAGACGAGTCATTCCTTGAATGAACCTCTTCAAGCTACTATAGTAGTAAAATACATCTTACAAGACAATGTTCTCAGAAATTACATCTATCTGAAGAACGTTATATTGAAAACGTGGCATATATTTACGCTTGCATGGGTTAAGGGTGCATTTTTTATCTATTTGACACATTTATTGTAACACGTTTATCGGGTAATCTCATTGAAATGTGGATATAGATGTATTTTTTTCAAGGTCTTTGAGAACAATTCATAGGCATTTAATCTTTTGCTAAACTGGCCATACAATTTGCAGTCTTGAACTGATGTACAACAACAAAAAGACCTAATTAGCACATGAAGGAACACTGTCTTGCAATGTTAAGGTTGTAAATTACGTTTTTCATACCGAAAATGACTTCTGAATTTACTTGCAGTAAACAAATAATATTTCAGTGCTGTTGCGACCCTCAGGCACTCTTAATCGGTTGTCTAGGGGTTTGTACACATGAGGGGCATGAAAGGGTCACTTAAGCAATATATGCCATGCTGCTATTGTGTAAGAAATATATATGTTAATACCTGTAACAAGGTATTAATTATCACCTAAATATATCCATATCTGTCTACAGCGTCGGACTGGCCCACCAGAGAACAGGAGAATCCTCCGGTGGGCCCCAAGACTTATTATTATTACTTCTTTATAACTGAGGGCAGGCCCCAAGAATGATTTCCTCTGGTTGGCCCAAGGTACCCCAGTCCGANACTGTCTGTCTATAAAGGAATGACTGGTAGCAAGGGGGGGTGGGACCCAAAACTTATATAAATTAATATTAAGCTAATGTTTTATGCTGTCGTCACTTTCTGACTTTGCCAATATTATCATGTACTTGAACTGAGTAATATCTATAAATCTCCCCCTTGGGCAGAGAAATTATAGACTAAGGCATTTCAGGACGTAGAATTCTTAATAATTTGCCTTGGTAGGATTACACTAAAGTCTTGCAAGAAATTGGACATCACAGTCGGCTAATTGCTGTAATGGTAACATGATACTCATTAAACAGACAATGTTGCATTAATATAGCCTCAAAGGCACAGCTCTAATGGATGCCCATGAATTGATTAAGAAAATCTGTCACTAAACTGCCAGCACTAGGAACATTCATTATTAATGAGGGCGGATTGCTGATATCACTGATGTAGTGTTTACTTTGGGATCTGATTCTGCATTTATTATATGCCCTAGTTATACAGGTAGTTTACATGCATCTATGTACATTACTTTACAATATGTTTAGGTAGGAAGAGATCACAATGAAATGATTAAGTTGTTGCATCTTTTCAGATTACTTGAAGCAAGTGGACTCCCAGGAGAGGAAGGATGTGCAGGAAGAGAAGGCATTCCAGNATTTAGCTGCAGGGACAAACAGTGCCGTATCTGTGACCCAGCTGCTTCAGAAACTCTGTAAAGCAGACCAAATATCTCTGTATTACTCTGGAGGGATTCAGCTCTTAGCCAAAACTATAAATGATAGTAAGTTTATACTACTCTATGGGTTTGTAATTGACTACTTGATTTAGTTCCATTACAGGACAAATCATGCATTTATCCTAAAACTATGTTCATGACATGACTAGGATAGAATAAGGATGGGGCTGAGAAGACTAAAACCCCGGGTCTCCATCTGAAAAAAAGCCCTTACATACAACCAATCCGTGTCCATTGTGATAAATGGGCTCACGTGTAATTCACCACCTTAGACGACAATTTTCCTGTTTCCTTGTTAAATTCTCGATCCATACAATTTTGTTACTCAGCTGATTTGATCAAAGTGCTTTACATGAATTAACCATTCACTGCAATGTTTTCAGTGGTTTAATATAATTGTTAAAAGTTACATTATTTGTTATGCCAGGTATAACACAAACGTTGTTCAGGACCAGTAATGGATTCCACATAATCGGCGACAACACAGTCATAAACAGGTAAACTTTCCATACATTAAGTATGACCTCTTTTGGGAGGTTATTTCACGTGATGAACCACTCGCCTCGACAGTGTTTAAACCTTTGTGCACACAAGGCTTCTGGAACGGATCAATGTACGATTAAACCGACTTCTGTGCTTGTATGTTTTCCAATGGCAAGACTGGACTGCTTGGCTTGTGTACAGAAAGCTTGTTAGGTATGAGAAGACAGGGATATAATTGTACACTATAACAGGGTACACACAGGATTATTTGACTTATCTTTCCAATCACACCNTAATCGTCTGATTACTCCAAAATCTATCCACTGTCAAACAATGATGGTTTAGTATGTGTTTTGACAATTCCAGGTGTCTGTCTGGAGAAGCTGATCCCATAGATGAAGATCTCTGTTTATCCGTTCTTCTGCTGTGGCACAAAGTCTGTACAGAAAATGGTAACATACTTTTTTTTCTTAGACTTGGATTTAGTATAGATTGTATGGAAATCCTGAGTTGATTAATCAGATTAAGGCTTGTACTATATTGACTNGTCTGCAGAATTATTTAATTAATAATTTTTAATATGGAGGTATTTATTGCATTGTGAATCTTTAAGTGCAACTCTCTTATAACTTCCTGTAGAAGAGAACCAGCGCCTGTTGATCAGCTCCCCCAACATGAAGGATCAGGTCTTTGCACTGTTGTCCTCTAAGGCACCGGAGGTTCAAAGTAAAACGTTGGACCTTCTGAGCATGTTTTCCATGACCAAGGAAGGAAAAGATTTCCTTGTGAGATATCTGGACCTGGCTAAGTATGTACACTTTATTTTATCCCTATAATATTGTCACTCCAAAAACACATAGGCTTCTAAGGAACTGTTTGTAAGATATTTCATATTTATTTATTTGTTTTTTACAAAAGTTTCGAGATGTTGCAGTTTACAAAAGTTTCGAGATGTTGCAGTATATAAGTCAGGACCTTGAAAACTGTACCCACATGATTTGTTTTTATGAAGGCAAGGTGAATGTGTATTGGTGTGCCGAAAAAGATAAAAAGTATAATCGCAAAAGACAAATATTTATAGTTTGAAGTTTGCTTTTGAAGGGTGATGTGCATTTACATAACAGGTTATCAGGATCACAGCATCTCATTTTATTCAAGAGTTAGAATTTTTAAAAGTAAAAATGTATAATATCTCAAAATAGAACAGCTTTCTTGGTTTGTTAGATCATCTGAGACTACAAATATATTTTGTTAAAAAGAACTGCACATAGATTCTTAACAAAATGACAATAGATANTCTTAGTTTTTCAGTTNCTTCAGTGGGAGAAGTGCTGGTATGGCATGACCNGTATACACCCACATTTTGAGTCCTGCTTTGAAAGAACATGCTTAAAATATACATAAGCACTGCTGGCCATTGTTTATAATAATCAAAAAAAGCATTGATTCTTGAACACAGTTTTATCTTTTTGGTTTGGTGTCTGGAAGATGGCTAGCGGACCAGTGAGAACCAGGGCCCAGGTGATGGTAGGCAGTGTTATGTCACTGCACCTACAAATTAAGCTGGGACACTCAGGTTTTCTCTCCAGTAGAACTGTGCCCTGGTTAAGGCAATGATCCCGTTCTGGCACAACAACCCACACAAGGAAACAGGTCCTCTGGAGCCAGGTTCTCTTGGATGTAAACACAGTGGGGGNCATACAGTTATTCAGAATATAATTATAGAAAGCATTTCAAATATCAATTGGAANGTACAAGAAAAGATTGTGGAGTGCAGGTCTGCATGCTGGACGGGAGGTGACCCTTCTATCACCATGGCCTACACAGAGTATGAAGAGCAATTTAGAAACCTGTTGCCACCAGAGATTTTTTGGATGTGGCCCTCTGATTCAGATGCCCCTGAGGTTTGGATGGGTGAGTTTTTTTTTTAGTTTGTCTTTTTTTTCTCTTTGTGCAAAGGAAAGATATACTGAAATTCATGCTTTCTCTTTGCTTCCACAGTCCTGAATAATCCATAAGCTTTTTCTGGTGCCTGCGGAAGAATGNTCTGTAAAGTCATCCACCTGCCTCCATGCTGTGAACCCTTCTCACTGGCAATGTCAAAGACCATGGTGATTTCATCATATGAGTAGACTTGCTTGTCTGTGGCAGGAATATGACAACAGACATTTATAGAAAAAATTTTGTTTTTTGTTTTTTATATTTAACACAGGTAATCATACCATGACCTCCTGCTCTTCCATCAGCTGACTTACAGGCAAGCTCATTTTCACCACCTTCAGAGGCTGCAGAACTATGCAGTGTGGCTGAGAGCGTACTTAATCTGCACAACATGCAGAACAAATTCATGTGGGAGCAATGCTGTAACAAGCACATCATGACAAGCGGGTCCTTGTGCATAAATAGGATCAACGCAGCCCGGCAGCATTTGACCCATGAGCTCCAAAGACAATGAATGGGCATTAGTTGGAGGACTGTGACACCATATTATATTTCCAACAAGGAATGACTAACATGATCCAAATTTCATTCCTGCTGCAACACCAGGCAGTACCATTTGTGTCACCACAAGATAGATGTGCCATAACAAAGGCTGGCTGTCCCCATGCCATCCAGAGTAACAGNGGCAAACATTGTGGAAGTGGGAGCTTGACAAAAGTGATACATTTTAAATTATTTCATAATTAAACTCAATAGAATTTTTTTTTCTGGTCCAAATTGGATTGTATGTGTTTCAGTATAAATCTAATAAAAACTTCAATAACCTTTTGTCTGGCAAATATGTGAAAATAAACATGTTTTGCTAATATTTATTGTGGTTTACTTGTCAAAAGTAAAGCTTAATGTTTTAATTATTTTATAATGATTCTCATATTTAAAAAATGCTTCTGACTATTTGTGCTCCTGGGGGAAATTATATATGAACTGCTGCACACTCAGTATCTTCTGGTTGTTGTAAAGCTGGATTGTGCAGCACGACCACACAGTATCTCGGCAGCCATTAATGGANGAAGTTGACCACCAGACACAACAGGAATTTGGAGCCAGCCAGCAAATAAACATAATTAGTTTTTTCTATACCAGTCCCTCCCATGGTGGCCTTGAGAATGCCAGCTTCCGTTCATATCACTCTGCCTCCTGCCTGTGTAAATAGACGCACACTAGAGAGGTGTCTGGAAAATGGTACCTGAGCAATTTGACTGAAAAAGGAGCTGGTGGCTATGAAGGGAATGACACTATTTATGCAGGCCGCACATGAATGGTGGACAAGCGAAATTAAAAGCAAAGGGGGGGGGGGGTTCAAAGTGTATTACCTCAATTTATTAGAAGACATACCCAATACAAATGCATATAAAATCTATCCCTATCGACTTCGACATTGTTTGCAAACTAAAATTTAAGTAAAAACGAACAAAAGAATAAAAAAGGGAGAAAAAAAAACCATAGTCTAATTTTATATGTATACTATATATATATATATGTAGCCAAAGGGACAAAAATTTATATATACAGTATGGGTAATATTGAAAAATTCACCTAAAACCCCATTAGCACCTCTTGACAAATCTTAAAAATTCCTTAAAATGCAGAGATCTGAATAATACATAAAGTCTGAAATTAGTCCTACTGAAATTATTGGACACCTCCACCTTGTGTAGATGTGGCACATGTAAACAGAGTTCAGAAATCAATCCATATCTGTATTTATTTTTAAACAAATGATTGATTTAATTCTGACCATACACATCTTAATGTCTTATTTGATAATTGTACCTCTTTTTCTTCTAGGCTATCAAAATGCTTACTTGAATATATGACGTTAATGGATAAAAGAGCTGCCAAAGCCATGGATCTACTAAACAGTCTAACACAAGATGGCCGGTAAAAATTTATATTTGATATTTATGGGTTTGACCCAGACCAATACACAATATAAGAACACATTTTTTACACGCCAAACACAAATATTGGATCCATTATGAGCAAACCTGGTTACATGAAACAAAATGTGGAGTTGGAAATAGCCATGCAGGAACAGCAACATATCGTTAGCTTAGGTGTGATAATTGTTTTGAGAGTCAATGGGTAATATAATTGGCTGTTATAAAATCCAATGTGCTCCAGATTAGTGTGAACAGGTCATCTGATGACTATGATGATTTGCATTTGATAACCCTACTTTTCATACAATTGTAATATAGTTTTTTAGTATTTGTCCTGTAAGCAAATAGCTTTAATTTTGGTTCTTATTTATATGCACACTTGGACAATACTATTACTGTATGATATTATTTTTGTTATCTCTATTTGTTAAAAGCTTCCTTTGCAACTGGCATAAAGTCATTGGACTCATTAAAGTCACAATTGGGCCATCGCACTATGCTGTAGGAGATAAATAGAATGCGTTTGCGGATGTCAACATGTGTATTGAACCGTGTTAGCTGGAACACTGTTTTGGTGTTTATCTTGAGATAAACAGGGTCATGTTGATAAACCTGATGTAGAGTGGAAGCGAAACAACATTCTGTCTGACCGTAATCAAATATATCTGTTCACTTATATCAAGTTACTGCGTGTCAGAAGCAATTCGGCTCTGAGTCTATATCTGCCTTACAGTTATTTCTCAGCATTCACATGTTTATTTTTTATATTAAATTGCAGGTTGAAGCCTTATTTCCGGACTGACTTTTTATTGGATTTGTTGCCCTCATTCACTTGCTTATTGGTAAGCGAGTGATCTTCACCTCCATGTGCTGGCTTACCTTTTCAGAGAAATAATTTCTATGTATGTGTTACTATGTAATGTACTTAGGACCAATATATAGGGACCCTGTGCTTGAAATAGGTAGGGTGTTGGGCAGTGTGCTGCATTCAAAAATCGTGACACCTCCAAAAAATATTACTTGGATATGTCCTTCCCACACACCCTTTACCGTACGTGCTGAAGGCTGAAGTCTTGCAGAAAATTTAGGCAAATATTTAGTTACGATTTTTTTGATCTTCTCCTTTCACATAAGGTTTATAATATTATAATGCAACTAAAAGCTATAATTCTCTGCTCAAAAGTACTGTATAATGAAGTGCTCTTCACCAAACATACATTTAAACTATACACAATGAACAACAAATACCACCCAACAGGGCCGGACTGGCCATCTGGCAGTTCTGGCAAATGCCAGATGGGCCACTGGAGTGATGGGCCANTACCAAGTGCTGCTGGAGAGCTTCAGCCATCCACCAATCAGTGTGCTGACAGCCATTCGCTGGCTAGAAGAAAAAGAGGATAACTATCAGCAGTCTGATTNCTATCCCTATCGACTTCGACATTGTTTGCAAACTAAAATTTAAGTAAAAACGAACAAAAGAATAAAAAAGGGAGAAAAAAAAACCATAGTCTAATTTTATATGTATACTATATATATATATATGTAGCCAAAGGGACAAAAATTTATATATACAGTATGGGTAATATTGAAAAATTCACCTAAAACCCCATTAGCACCTCTTGACAAATCTTAAAAATTCCTTAAAATGCAGAGATCTGAATAATACATAAAGTCTGAAATTAGTCCTACTGAAATTATTGGACACCTCCACCTTGTGTAGATGTGGCACATGTAAACAGAGTTCAGAAATCAATCCATATCTGTATTTATTTTTAAACAAATGATTGATTTAATTCTGACCATACACATCTTAATGTCTTATTTGATAATTGTACCTCTTTTTCTTCTAGGCTATCAAAATGCTTACTTGAATATATGACGTTAATGGATAAAAGAGCTGCCAAAGCCATGGATCTACTAAACAGTCTAACACAAGATGGCCGGTAAAAATTTATATTTGATATTTATGGGTTTGACCCAGACCAATACACAATATAAGAACACATTTTTTACACGCCAAACACAAATATTGGATCCATTATGAGCAAACCTGGTTACATGAAACAAAATGTGGAGTTGGAAATAGCCATGCAGGAACAGCAACATATCGTTAGCTTAGGTGTGATAATTGTTTTGAGAGTCAATGGGTAATATAATTGGCTGTTATAAAATCCAATGTGCTCCAGATTAGTGTGAACAGGTCATCTGATGACTATGATGATTTGCATTTGATAACCCTACTTTTCATACAATTGTAATATAGTTTTTTAGTATTTGTCCTGTAAGCAAATAGCTTTAATTTTGGTTCTTATTTATATGCACACTTGGACAATACTATTACTGTATGATATTATTTTTGTTATCTCTATTTGTTAAAAGCTTCCTTTGCAACTGGCATAAAGTCATTGGACTCATTAAAGTCACAATTGGGCCATCGCACTATGCTGTAGGAGATAAATAGAATGCGTTTGCGGATGTCAACATGTGTATTGAACCGTGTTAGCTGGAACACTGTTTTGGTGTTTATCTTGAGATAAACAGGGTCATGTTGATAAACCTGATGTAGAGTGGAAGCGAAACAACATTCTGTCTGACCGTAATCAAATATATCTGTTCACTTATATCAAGTTACTGCGTGTCAGAAGCAATTCGGCTCTGAGTCTATATCTGCCTTACAGTTATTTCTCAGCATTCACATGTTTATTTTTTATATTAAATTGCAGGTTGAAGCCTTATTTCCGGACTGACTTTTTATTGGATTTGTTGCCCTCATTCACTTGCTTATTGGTAAGCGAGTGATCTTCACCTCCATGTGCTGGCTTACCTTTTCAGAGAAATAATTTCTATGTATGTGTTACTATGTAATGTACTTAGGACCAATATATAGGGACCCTGTGCTTGAAATAGGTAGGGTGTTGGGCAGTGTGCTGCATTCAAAAATCGTGACACCTCCAAAAAATATTACTTGGATATGTCCTTCCCACACACCCTTTACCGTACGTGCTGAAGGCTGAAGTCTTGCAGAAAATTTAGGCAAATATTTAGTTACGATTTTTTTGATCTTCTCCTTTCACATAAGGTTTATAATATTATAATGCAACTAAAAGCTATAATTCTCTGCTCAAAAGTACTGTATAATGAAGTGCTCTTCACCAAACATACATTTAAACTATACACAATGAACAACAAATACCACCCAACAGGGCCGGACTGGCCATCTGGCAGTTCTGGCAAATGCCAGATGGGCCACTGGAGTGATGGGCCANTACCAAGTGCTGCTGGAGAGCTTCAGCCATCCACCAATCAGTGTGCTGACAGCCATTCGCTGGCTAGAAGAAAAAGAGGATAACTATCAGCAGTCTGATTNGTGGATAGCTCTAGGTGGGCCTGTGTGCATTAAATGGCAGGGCTGATTTTTAGTCCAGCCCTGCCACCCAACATATTATACACTNATTTCTGTGATGTGGGATCTAAATACATTACATTGGTGTCATAAAATTGTTGAAATACATTGAAGACATTTAGATGACTAACATTTTGCCATTGGCCTGACTATTATAACTTCCCTGCCGTAGACAAAGTTCACCAAGTCTCTGGTAAACATGATCGCGTTTCCACTGTGCATATCTGCGATGGGGCATCTCACTGAAGATAGAGTTATCAGGAGTAAGATGGCTGGGTCAGCTGAATTCTGGAATGCCTGTTTGCTGGTGGTGGTAAGAATATTTGCAGTTCTATGTTTGTTAGCTTTTTAGCAGCCCAGTCCGCGATTACATGGCGCATGGTCTTATGTTTTGGCATTGTAGTGGGCCATTATGGTGGCATAGATAATGAACTAAAGTCATGACTGTGGTCTATTTTACTACAATGGACCAACATTCAGTATTAAATCTTATGGATATTTCAACCAGCTGTCAAAGTGAAAATGTAGAAGTGTGAGTATTGACATTTAAGAGTGAAACACAGAATATAAAAGAAGTAGTAAGGGAAGTATGGTATGACATACCCCTATAAACACCCCCCCTTCAAGCCCTGATTAAAAATCAATGAATAATCCTCATGGTGTGTTATTTCAGGATATGTGCAGCTCATCTGATGCCGGTACAGCTCAGCAAGACATATTAGTTGCAATACTTGGTCTTCTGTTCAATGTGTCATTGGAAGTGAATTCAACAATCCAGGTAACGTGCTACTGGCCTTCAAACCTGCTACAGGAACTTTAAATTATGTTACCCATCCACCAATATCCATATATTAATACCTCCTACCTGAATCTTTACTGTTTAAGTTGTCCTTTTCATACCCTTTCCCCCATCTTTTCCTGCTCTACTGACTTGTGTTTGTTCTTTGGATCCTTGTTGATTGTTGTTTTTCTCCCACTCATGTCCCCGATACCTGTAGTTGGCTCTTTTTTAATTCTTATTACAAGACTTGAGTGTTTTCTTATGCCTTGCACATACAGTCTTTTGCATTTAAAGCATTGTACCCTGCGTATGGACATTTAATTAGACAATTTTAATTTGTAGACATGTGGCATTGATGTATGTACTCGATGTTTGTCTCTGCTAAGCAGTAAAGATGGGACCACTGTGACTGTAAGTAAAACCACATTGTCATATACATACTCCATTTATAAATTCATTACAGCTTTTACAGTAAGAATAGCAAATGTAGGAAAAAATGATCAATTTAATGGTGTCATAAACTTCAATAAGCACTGTCCTCTGAGGTTGAGAGTAGAACTACAAAACACAAGTGTGTTAAGTGCAGTTTATTTGATATTGGTGCATTAAGCCATGGGATAGACTAATAATAAATGAAAAATAGACCAGATCCAGACTTACAAAAATTCAACTTTAATGAACTGAACGCTAAATTTGCTCAGCTAATAGTTCGCTGACCGATTGCCTTCCCATACGGAGGTGACTTCGCAAATAATACCCTACTTCAAGCAGTGCAGAGGTACGTAAGAGCTTAACCAAGCCCTTACTGTACACTTTATGTACCTCCCCCAAACGCGCCCAATGTGCCCATTACATAATTGTGTACATTATGCTCTTAGAATTGANTGTGCATTCACATCTCCAAAACCGAGATGCCTGGTCTGGATTGAGCCAGATTATTATTATTAAACTGGATACCAACCTCTGTGCCGTTAGAGGTCTTACCACAGCGCGGGTGAGGAGAGGCCACTCCCCGTGCTCATATGCTAGCCAGGGTTTTTAGTCCTTACTGTGTTCTCCTCCTAAATTATAATTCTATTCTTATGTCTTTTTTTTTTGTTTAGAGGTCCGTGGGTATTCTCAGCAGAGTTCTACCACAATGCATTGCAGCAGTTGACCTGACAGTTCAAGGAGGCGTCATTAAAAAGCTTATCAAATATCTGAAGGTAAATCTATATATGACACAGGCAGACTAATGAGATTGTCAATAAGTATTAATGGAAACGAGTGTCAAACATTCAAATAAGAGATAGGGTTGGATTGTTTAGGGGAAACGTTAGTGAGTAACTTAGTTAACTCAAACAAATCTNCAGGAGTCAGATCCATAATGAACTAATTAGCCAGGATATCAAGAGTGCCATGTCAAATGAAGGAGCCATATTCCTCTATGATTAATCACTTAGAGCCGGATCCTCATTTGCATCCAGAGCCCCACTCCCGCAAACACGCATGTGCAGATGTGCAGGAGCAGAATGTCAAACTATATTCCCAAATCTCTCAGCAAGTCATCTCAATTCGTGGACTGTCTACTGAAGTTGCAAAAATCTTATTGGACCTTTATTCACTTAACATTAATGCCTTTTGTAAATTAGAAGGATAATCTCATCCTGTTTATAAAAACATAGAATAAATGATGATNAACTATTACAAATTTATCAAAAGTTTAACTGTATCAAATAGCTTTAAATGTAATAACAGAATATACTACATACAATTTAAGACTACCATCTCTATAAAGACATCTGCATTCTCCGATAGTGCACGTGCATCTGGATCCAGACTTCTGTACTCTGATTGTTCTGAAGGCGGGTGAAACAGGAGTGATGTGGCCTCACATATGCTAAGTCAAAGTTCCTGACTCTATCTGAAATTCAGGCATTTGGGTTTGACTGAATTGACGCATTTGTGCCATCAAACAACACTCTAAGCTTAGTAACACTATTGACTTCGATAAGATGAGGGGTGGGACCACAGCCATTGATTCTGAGTTGTTCCAATTTTATGTCTTATCTGAAGAGGAAATTGGCCTTACCCTCTGTATCCAGACATCCGTGGGCCTCATACATCCCAGCTGTCTGTCTGATTTATTTGTTCCTATTTAGAATGACTGTACCGCTGTCCCTCCTGTCTTGACCTTTGTCCCCAGTCCCGATAAGTAGACAAAACTATTTTTTTCCTTTATTTTGAAGCGAACGTTCAAAAAAGGATGGGCACAGCTGGACAGGGTTAATGACACCATAAGCTGTGGAGCTTATTTGTCCCAGTTTCCTCTGTGCCAAAGTTGAGAGGTACAATATTTGATGCTACAAGCCAGGTGTTTCCTATGCACTGCACCCCTTACACGATATGAGTTGGTGATTCCCAATATTGAGCTTGTTTTCACTTATGAAGCTTAGCATTAGCAGTTTATGATAATCAGTCATTACATTATAGTGCATTTGCAATTACATCTTTTTGTAATGGCTTTACCGCAGCATTTACTAGATGCTAATATCCCTCACTTAATTTACATTACATAACAAAATGCGGCAGGGAAGGAACTATTTAATGGCTTACCACTTTCATCGCCAGCCTAGTTAAATGGACTTAATCCTCTAAATAATAATAATTAGTTTCCCTGTGCACAAGGCCTACAGCATCTTATGTGCATTTAAGAGCATTCTAAATCATTTGTACGTGTGTACATTTAAATTAACTAAAAATTACATGGTCTCCCACATACACAATGAATAAGACTATTTACTAAGCACAATGTATATTTATTAGTGCCAACTCTTAGAGGGTATTTAAACTTGGTAAGGTTTTTAAACTTGCGTTNGACTATTTGCGTTCGATTAATTGCTGATCATTTAAGTTAAAACATTGGCTCTATGCATAGATTTGTACCTGTACTTCATCGTTCATCACAGTGGTTGTTTTTGCGTCCTCTCATTTTCTATNAAGACTTCTATTCTGATCTTGACTGGTACTGTTTCCAATCCTGTCCTCATGGCCGGTTTTGGCGTGGTCATGGCCGGTTCTGGGCGTTATGTGAGCCTGTTGCAGAGCTCCCAGGGATTACTTNACTGGGCCTGCTGTTTCATGACTGTTGCCTTTTGCGGACTACGCCCTGTTGGATTACTATATGCTATAACGTAATCCGGGGTAACTATATTGACAGTCTTCCCTCATCCCAACGGGAACATTTTCCCATCCCATTATTGTTCCTTAAATATTTCAATTAAGAAAATCCTGTCCTGATGTCTCTGTCTGGCATGTCTGTCCATCTGCTACATTGGACAATTCATTGGAACCAGTTTCTTGACTGGACACCTAATGTAACTACACGCACCGTTGATTAATTTTGTTTTAAATCTATGTAGGTAGCTGGGCAAAAGACGACTGTGTATGCTGTGAAAGTGCTTGCTGTGTGTACCAAAGAAAATACTCAGGCACAGAAGGATGTCATCAAGTATGACAAAAGTAAGTGATACTAAGTGAATGTGCATCACATCACTGCTTAATGATTGATGGTCATAGATAATATATCAAATATACTGTATACAGATTAATGAGGTTCTGAAGTCCCATAATGTTTTACCAGCTCATTTCATGTAACCCACAATGCCAAACTCCAGCNCCAATATACCAATCTACATACAATGGAACCTGGTAATAAAAAGATTTAAATGTGTACATTTGGATAACTATGGCTACATATGTACTATGCTACACCGCAGAGTCGTCAACCTTTAATTTCGCCTTCCTGAGAGAAACCAAAAGGATGGTATGGTTTGGGGGTGGATGGCATGATTTATGTAAAAAAGAAGAAATAGACAGACATATAAGAAATGCACATGGAGGCTAATATTTAATATAATAATAATAATAATAATAATAAAATAACTTTTATGAGATCACTGATAAAAGTATTATTTATTATTTATTTAATTAATGTAGTTGCCCCTATACTTAAATACTGAATAATTACAGTAGGCAAAAATTGCCTTTCTTCAACCATGCCAATTCATAATATAAATAGCTAATCATCACTAAACAAATTCAAATGATATTTGATGAAGAACCTGCGCAGACGTCTTTATGCAATATTTTAGCACTGCGCCAAATTAAGCTGCCATGCACAGTAGTCTAATGGGTTGTTAGTGTTTACCAGGACTAAACATGCTGCATTATTATACACACTGCAGGATGCTAATACATAATTATATATAATTATATATAATAATATATATTATAATTAATAAATTAGAATTATATCATATATATATATATATATATATATATATATATATATATATAT
>JABWIB010001498.1:0-10125 GCA_016617825.1 Platyplectrum ornatum | reverse complement strand
TACACACTGCCAGTGGATTTATTAAATTAAACACTGGAATAATTTGTGTTAGAAGAGATCAGATCTTGGCACAAAGTGAAACTGTAAATTGGAAAATTAAAAAGTACAGTAAATAAATAGTAAAAATATTTAAAATAAAAATAATAATAGCAACAATAATAATAATAATTATAATTATTATTGAAAACACTTGTATAAGGAATTGCTAGGAGAGATTACTACCTTAACATTTCTGAGCCGTGCTAATTTAGAAAAATGGTGATGGCATAGACGCATGGATAGTGCGGAAGATTGTTAGCTCACCCTCACTATACTATCTGAAGAGTGGTATCTATTTCACAGTTCAGACTCAATAAACGGAGATAGGCTGCCGAGAATGGAGTGGTCATAGAAGGGGGCATAAGGGTTAGGCTTCATGGAAGGGGTTTAATCACAGAAGGGGAAAGAATAGGGTAAGATTGTGGGAATGGGAAGGATAGGGTTTGGCTGTGGGCATGGAAGGGTTGTGGTTAGGCTGCAGGGATGGAAAGGGTGATGGAAGAGGAGGGTTAGGAGGATAAGGATCATAGAGGGGAAAATCTTATCCGTAAGTGTCAAAGTTTCTAATCTTAGTTCATCCTCTTGTGTCTGTGTACTTAGTCATATATACCGTTGCCAGGAACAGCCCGGTTGAAATNGTGGCAGCAAATCACACCACTGTTTACTTTCCCTTAGTTTATTTTTACACCATATATGAGTCTTATTAAGCCTTATAATTAGTCATGATAAATGACGACTGACAGACAAGTAATCTAGACAGACAATCTTCACATAAATCAGCTTAATGCTGTCTATACCTAATGAATCCAATTATCCTCATCATCGCTTTGTAGGTGAATTAGGCAACTGACAGAGTTACATACCGCATAAAAATCCTTGACGAACGGGCAAGGAAAACAAACACGAGGTTGACAAAAGGACAAAAATACAGCACAAACAACATTTGCCAAAGGCCAAATGGATAAAATCTCCGTTCTGTTTTCATTTTAAATATGGAAATCTAACATATATGTACATAAAAAATAGAACTTAAAATATTNTAGAGACCAAAGTTCATTACCAGCAATGACATGGAAACGTACACATATATTGTGTAACTCTATAACCTGTGCAAAGATTTCCACCATGAATTCATCTTCATTGAGTCTGTTTTAAAAATATTTGATATAGAAACATGGAATTTGTCTCTCCAATATTTTTATTAAACTTCCTAAGGCTTAATCCCTGCCTCTGTTACATCTAATATATAACATTACTTGACACACGGTTAAAAGGGCTTATAGGAAAAGATATTTATCGTTGTGTGAATTGTGGGGAAGATTTTAGGTTATCTAAATGAATTTACTTTTACATTTGGACGTGGCCAGAAGCAAAACAAGTAAAGCAGATACGCAAATATTNAGATGTTAAATATAACCGGCTATATCCTATCCTCAGTGATCCGCTCAGCGGGTGACTGGACGAAGGCTAAGCCTATCCGACCCAGAAAAATCAGAGCAACCGTCATGATGCGGCCCTCCACACATACCCACCTATGAGTGCCACTGAGTCCAAACATAAACTCGGTTAGCTATTTATTGCTTACCGCCAACAGCTGTAAAACCAATAAAATAAAATAAAATATATAAAAATAAGGGGAAAAAAAGGAACCATTGAGAGGGCGGGCAACAATAATATGAGAGCTTCTTCCTCCTCACCATGAATGCCCAGAAACCTAGCGTGACGGTTGACGGCTAGCCGTCTTGGCGGTTAGCATCCTGGTTACCATGACACCAGAATGTGGTTGGGTAACGCCAGGACACCTGACTTCCGGTCGGGAAGGGTGCGACGGGACCCCTGCTGGGATGGGTGAGTAGATTATCTTTATAAGTATTTGGTGACGGGTGCTCTAGTTTGAATATATTACACTCTGCCCTGACGAAAGTCGCGGTTGGAGGCGACTGAAACGTTGGCCATGTACACTAATATGAAGTTACAATAAACAAGTAAATGACAAGTCTCCAGAGTGCTGCTTCAGGACCCACGAATATACGCAAATATAAGCAAGCGCCAGGAGCAATATCAACAGCAAGAACGAGTGCCGGGTACAACAAGGATTTATATATATATATATATATATATATATATATATATTTCAAAGAGGCATAATAGGACTGCAAAGCAAATCCTTGTATATTTTGCTTCCTCGACAGTATCCAGAAGACATTAAACTTTTTACAGGATATACACAAGGGTTTTATATTCTGTCAATTCTACAATCTCAGAACCAGACACAATGGTTTATGGGATGTTTGGCAGGGAAAAAAACATACCTGAACTTTTCCTTAATAAGAACTTAAAGAAACATTGCTTTTTTTATGCTCCAGTTTTATATTGGTAGAGTTCAACTTTAATGCTGTGCCTTGCAAAAGAGTAAACCTACAACTCTTCCTGCCCTTAAATGATCTCAAGGGTCATCTGAATACCAAAACAATTTTGAACAGTGCGATAATCTTTTTGCTGACGCTTCATCGAAATCTTTGGCTCAAAGGTTTTTCCCTTGAGAAGAATTGCTAATACATATTGCTCATTTTGTAGTATAAAAGTANATTCATCTTGGCAGCATTTTGTGGTACACAGAGGAAATTGTGATTTGTGTATAATTATGTGAAGGATTGTGCATTGGAACATCTGTTACAATTTATGTTATATGTTTGTTTACCAATTTCATTATTAAAACCATGCATAAAATTATAATAGTAATAATAATAATAGAAATAATAATAATAATAATAATAATAATTAATAATAATAATAATTACAGTAGAAGCTATAATAATTATTGTAATTGTAATAAAATAAAACAAATGGACCGGATCCAGACCTGCTCACTGGCCGTCGTAAATGGTGGCCGATGACGTCACAAATAGCATATGCGCATCCCCTAACTTGTACAAACTTCTGCAAGCTTCCCTACAAAGCAGATCAGTACATTAGCATGCCCACCCCACCTACAGCTCTACTTGTGTAACTCACTACTTTCTACCAAAACTAAATTATGAAAGTCCAACTCGACATTCCAGCTCTATTGCTTCTGTAAGACCATTACTTTGTCCTAGTCCCACCTCAAAATAGGACATAACCACAATTATATTCTTATTGGTTCTCAAAATGAATCAAACCAGTTCAACCAGCAGTAGTCTGAATAGACCTGAGCTGAGGCCTAAGACCTAAGCTCTAGTATGGCATGATACTTATCAGGACCAGAGCTTGTTTTAGGTCTATAGTCACAGAGCCGCATATGCTTTTCTGTCATTGTTCTTCTGATCCCTTCAATCATTAATTGTAACTTTTATTTTTAAGTACTCTTCTGACTTCTATCAGTGGCCATCTTTCTGGATAAGAACTTGATAGGCTTTCATAGAGAGACAATAAAATCCTTTGGCTACGGCAACCTTAAGTTGAACTTTACTCATCTTAGACGAGTATACATATACAGCAATCATGTCACCTTTATACCATTATGTCTCTGTTCATTGTGTACCCTTTTGCTATAAAGCTTTTACTGCTACAAAAATAACTCATCAACTTTTCCGTGCACTGCGGTTGCCCTCTCATGACTAATGCCATCTTCAAACTATGATTCTGCTTCATTGGTTAGCCCAAGTCCATTCGGTTTCATGTTAATCTGTGTNAACAACAGTATTTTCCCTTGATTGGACAATTTATCTTTTGATCAACGACCACAATGGACCAATTCTTAACCTTGACCATCTTAAGTGGATGCTTCCGCTCTGTTACATTTCTGAACATGACTTGTTTCAAATTTGCCATGACGTGTTATCATTCTGTTATGTATTGCCGGGAAATCCTTTACTGTGCTACATAAAGTCTTTGAGGAAACCCCCATCACTAGGTTGTATCTGCATTTATATACCAAACATATGATAGGACACATCATTTTTATAGGCGCTACATGAAAACTATTACAAGAGAAACGACAGTAGTATATAATNTGTTCACGGTTCAGAGCTGTTCCAATTCCTCGTGGATTGAAAAAGGTGGTATTCTCACATCCATCTAAGCTGATNACTGACCGTGAACTCTGGTAACTTTCTACAGACACATATTTGCAAATACATTAAGCAGCACATTAAAAAAAAATGATGTATTATAAAAAGTGTTCAGAAAATACAGTAGAAGAGAAGTTTATATGTTAGTCTATATATTCAGCAAAACAATATGCAAACAGCATCAACATACTTTACCTGTATGACTCACATTAGGAATGTGAAAACATGCATTTCTTTATATACAGGTATTGACACTTTATAACGTTTCTAAAATACTGCCATGTCGGGGTATGCTTGGCTGACCCGGTCACATGTACATCTTGGAAAAGTGTCAAAAGGNTGCACTAATACGTAACAGCACACACGTTGTCCTGCCCTTGACAATGGNTATCGCCTGCATTGATACGCCACCTGTTACTCTTGGAACTGCAACTCTTCAGAGTTACTGACATATTAGCATGCTTTCGGGATCAAAAGGGGCTGGGCTTGGACGAGAAGGGGTCGGATCCGAGACGTGCCGGTGGCGGAGTCAGGGTGTGTCGGGCAGAGTCAGGCGGGTCCGGGGGTGGGGCTTATGTGTCCCACGTCCCGAACTTTGTATGTGGGAGGTATGCTGGTCTGAACACTGACTGTTTGCGCTAGGAGTCAGTCAAGAAACAGCACTGGCAGTAGAGCAGTATAGTTTTGCTACGGATGCATTGTTGACAGTCTCAGTACATTTTACAAGTTATTTCATCTCCAGCAATATTACTACAATAATTACCTTATACAGATTTTACAGTGTTCTACTGGGAATGACANATCTATATGAAAAATAGATATGACAGAATGTTGTAGCAAATACACAATCATCATTGATGGCTGCCAAAATAATTTCTCTGCACATTTGTAAATGTGATTTGCATAAACAAAAGTCTGAATGCTTTTTCCACATGTAAATATTTTATCTATCTTTAAAATGCAGTTTTGGAATAGAAAACCACTTATCATATTCTGTTCACACTGTGCCAAAATCCCGGGTTATTATCAGGTCATGCTCAAACGACCCGGGTCATGACGCAGTGAGAATGGTCCATCTGAGTTCCAAGTCTGTTAACCTGGAATTTCGACCAGGCAATAAAGCAAGGTTGTTCCCGTTTCCATCCTGGTTGTCAGCAGTATGAACAGATCGACCTGGGTTTTTCTGGGGATTAAAGTGGGGAAAAAAAAGAGTGGAAAAAAAAAAAGTTTAATACTTAAGACAGCAAGTTCCCGGATCCATGGAGCAGTGTGAAGGTCATGAGACATTGAATACCGGTGTGTCAGCAATGTGAGCAGGGTTGAAGTATAATATATATATATTATATACAAAGTTTGTATTTTAATTTACTGGCAATACAAGGATTAATTAATGTGATCAACACTACTGTGGTCATGACTGTATGTGAATATATCTACACTGTGGACAGAATGAGTATGTCGACATTTACACTGCCATCCTATCGGTGTGTGCAGCACAAGCGTCAACATATTCATCACAAAAATCTCGTCCATAAATATGATTTTCTTTTTTTTGGCAATCCGTACAGATTTATGGACAGTAATTCACGCTCATGCATATATATTACCTATTTACTGCTAATTCCTGCTACACACAGAGGGTTTAAATATATCTATTTTTTTTAAATGATTTCAAAGCCGTCACTTTAGCAAATCATTTTCTTTGCTTTAGAAAATGCATTCTGTCGCTAATGCTTACTTACATTGTTACATATGTCAGTTCACAATCCCCTGACATAACATTTACTTGCGAAAATAGCTGCCGTTCACAGAGACTAAGTTTGTTCAGACGATAAATGTCCTCATTAGTATTTTAGAGGCACAGTGAAAATGTCAGAAGACCATGTTTCCATCATCTGTACACAAGGAAAGCATGCCTGAAAATAATATGAATCCAGAAAGAAAATGATCCTTTTACCACCCCATGATCCCATTAAATGCTACAATATCTTATTGAAGAGGGTTTATATTTTCCAATATATGGAACTAAATGCCATTACAGAATCGGAGTAGTGCATTAAGAAAACATTGTAAACACAAAGAATAGAATATGTTATACAATAAAGTTAGTGGACTTGATCCAGCGCTTCAATACATCTGCTCTGAGCTCGGAGCATTACAACATCATAAATCCCTCAATGCTGATCAGGGGCGGAGCTCAGATTCAACCAGCTGGCCACTCCCCCGAGGGACATCAGATAGCTGACATTCAAGATATTTTTGGCCCCTGTAGACATGATAGAAAAAGTCCTTGTAAATTCATTAGATAAAATAAATAAATTTAAAAAACATATAAAATCATATTAGAAAATAGAAAATTGATATATTAATGAAATATTTCTCTTTTATTGCCAATGAATTACTTTACTATGTGTACACATACATACATACATACATACATACATACATACATACATACTGAACTGAGGTTTATGCTATTAATTTATCTTCAGCAGACACCTATACAAAGAAACAGGAAAAGAAAGGCAATTTGAGCTGTCATGCAGTGCAACTCTTTATATGCCTAGCACTCGGACAAAAGCACAAACAGAATAACATTATATACATACATTTTATTGTCATACAATAGTATATAAAGCACACATGAAAATCTATTTGCCATTGTCATCGAGAAATACAATATATTTCTCGGAAAAGAACAATAGCTTCTTTGATACAAACACAGCATGATCTGATGGAAATAATAATAATAATGGAAAATATAAATCAATATATACAGAGCAGAAATTAGTATGTGTACATGGTTTTCCGTGATATAGGTTATTATTTAACCACTTTAGTGACATACTGTGTTTCAATATGTGACCAGACTGTAAAGCAGAAAGGATGAGCAGACTGTCTAAGAATACTTTGCTAAGACCATCAATGACGGTGGTGGAATTTGGTGATAAGCCATCACCTCTGGGTTCACCATCAGGTGTAGATGCATGTAATAGGGGTCAGCAGGATGTTGGTAAGGATGGTGGATTCATATGCTTGATAACTTAAATAGGTTGTGGAGTTATTATAAACACAGGATAAAGTAACTGATGGACTTGGCAGTACGCAATCCTCTGAGGCAATGACAGGACACGAGGAGCAGGAGTAGCGAAGACTCAGAGTACACAGAAGAGGATATATTTATATTATACTACAGTATACAGGGCTGCCATCAGGAAGGGACAGCCGGTCCTACAGTCNCGGGCGTCCCCCCAACCCCCGCCAGTGGCACGGCACCCTGTACAGGCTAGTATGAAGTATGAATCTGGTCCAATGATACCACCTGTGGATGTACAGTACAGGGTTGCTGACATTCTCTTTCTGCCTTTTCTTGGGTAATTCCAGGAAAATTTTTTCATTAACCCTGTGTTAGAATGTTGGCCTTTCTTGATGCAGCACTGCTATTCACCTCCAGCACTATGAGAGTTATTGAGACACCCATTGCAGCTAATGAGAGCACCTAGGACTGCTCATTATTTTCTGTAATAATTCCAGGCATAACAGATCTTTGTTATGTTAACGTTACTGCTCCAGCGTTTCAAGCTTTCCTATGCACTATTCCTTGCATTGCCCATTATTTCAGGTCTTTGGACATGCATAGGTTAATTTGATATGATATGACCTCTAACCTTTATCTGCAGCCGCATTGCTATTTCCCCCGTACATTATTAAGTTCCAGGATTTCCCCCATTCTTTTCATCTGAAACAATTGTCTATGTATTTGTGCTTTATCCTCTGCTAGGTGTCTATGCTTCCCGGATGCTGATGTGTTTAGCTGCAGCACAGCTTTGATTGCTTGTTCTGACTTCTGCATAACATGAGATTTGATTCCAATATTACAGCGCAGAGAAGCAAATATATTAAAACCGGTCCCTTTGTGTTGCTGTTCCAGAATGGCCTTTGCTTTGATACATTTGCAAAGAGGATTAATGTAACAAAACTTTTTTTGTCTAAGAATGTAGATTGCATAAAGTAACAAAGAAACTCTTGACATTTCCCCAGGCGTTGTGTAACTTTTAACAAGTTATACTGATTAGCCAGGAAAGAATACAAAACAATCATAACAGATATATATATATATATATATTTATATATATATATCTATATATATATATTTAGGAATATTATCATTATTATTATTTATAATAATTTTATTATTATTATTATTATTATTATGCTGATCCCCACACATAACATATACCTTAGGACTATCAAGTGTTTTGTTACATATAGCTTTTTACTTTATTCATTTCTGTAAATTGATCATACATATAACTGGAGATACTGGAGGCAAATACATTGCAAAGGGAAACCATTGGAGCTGGGATACAGGTAGTACAGTTCCCCACTGACTTACTAGGACCACGTTTAGCCATGACTGCTCCTGACTCTACCCCAGGGGGGTTGAAACTGAGTTTTGTAGTAAGGTTAAATAAAACAGGTGCGAGTGTAAACCTGGGCAAAACCAAACACTGAACTGCAGGGGAGGCCGAGTTTAAGCTGTGCTAACTGCAATAGAGTTGAAAGGCGACGTTTCCTAGCTCAACTCCAGTTTTCAAATGAAACACAAAACTGTCCAGTGTGTGAGTTCTTTGTACAAAACCAAAGGATTTTTTCAGCGTGCTGTAACATTTGAATTCGTATACACCCCTCACATTGCAACATGGTTATGCTCAAGACTTCTGCTAGCTGAGATATAATCACCTGCACCTGGGCGCCTCTACATATTGTAATTGTAATCAGCTGGACCCTTGTCACTGGCAAACAGCTTGTAATGCATGTAGGGTATACTAGATGTGTGCAATATAAAATATATGTAGTGTGCATATTAGGCATCAGGTGGATTATAATATTATATATATATATATATATATATATATATATATATATATATATATATATATATATATATATTTATATATATATGTTTATATATAGGTAGCACACATACATTATAGAGTGCCATCTTATACATCTAATTTAATTAATACAGTGTGCCAGCTCCAGAGCGTTGTTATAGCCCACATGTAATACAGGTACTTTGAGGGGGGGTTTGGACTACCCCTCCTGCCTTTGACCTCAGGTAGTTTCATTGAGCTGCCTGTCCATACCCATAGTTGTATGCTTCCTTGTTGTGCAATGTGCATGCATTAAGAAACTAGACAGATGCAGAGTTGCACTAACATCTTTTTATAATGTGCAGGCTGAGCAAATCCATATTTCCCTGTGTGGGGTGTTTATCCTCAAACATCTCACAAACCATACCTCCCAACAATTGGCCGGGGGAGATCGGGACACATTGGCCCCACCCTCGGCCCAGCTCAAACTCTGCCCCTGGCCCCGCCCAAACTCCGCCCCCGCCCGGCCAAAACAGCCTGTCCTGCCCAGGCCACGCCCCCTTTCGCACCGCGAACTGAGATTTTATTGAAAAAATAGAAGGTGTTGATGCATAGGAGTTTGTCCCCTTATCGGGACTGTCCCTCTAAAAGCGGGACGGTTGCACAAACTGAATAGTGTTATGTTTGATTTTTACATTAGAGTTGCGCTAGGAAATTTCACCTTTTAATTCTAATAAGTTTTCATAGTTTATATGAAACTCCCTCTGCAGTTCAATGTTCGGTTACACTTGCACCTGCTTTACCCTTACTCCTAAATTCTGGATCAGCATTAACCCAGCCTGGTTCAGGCCCAGCATGAGACAGGGTATGCTTTTAGCTGTAGCTCTAATCATTTAAGCATTATTATGAAATCGGCAATGGTTTCATCTACATCTATTATCAATAAAAGTAAATGTGTGCAGACCTCTAGCTGCTGTGAACAGGGAAGACTTTTTTTAAAACAAGCCACCTATTGGCTCTTTGTATATCATTCTGCAGATGTATATCTGATAACATAGCCGGTGGTGTACTGGTGTACAGGCTATTGTCTCGCAAGCAAAAGCCAAATTCCTGCTGTATCCAACTAACTGAAATCTAGACCTTGAAATTTCCACACC
>JABWIB010001497.1:39844-78620 GCA_016617825.1 Platyplectrum ornatum | reverse complement strand
GTCACAATCAAAATAAAAGGCCTCTACCAGGGGCAGATTTCGAGTTTTCTTTGAGATGTAGCAGTAGTTAACTGCCCCCCCCCTTATTCTTTCCCCTGCCACAATCCTCTCCACACTCTCTCGCCCTTGCATTCTGCAGGTCAATCTCACCAACTTTCTATCCCTCTATCCAACTTCAACTCCTCACTGTTCCTACCAGGTCCAGCACCTTCTGTTACTTCTATGCCACATGTCCCAGCACTCTTGTATCACCTTTACAGGANTTGCTTACCTTANAATCTTCTGTCCTTGTTCTTTTACNATTTTCTGTGCTTATTCTTCTCCATGCAAAAAGATGCCGACATATCAATATTGCTGGTTCACAGCTCGTCTCACAGACAACGTCAATGGAACAATGACATTTATTAGTCAGAGAACAAATTGTTAAACATTCCAATGTGCTTGCATGATCATCAGAGAAAACNAATGAGCATGTTGCAAGCTACCAAGGTGACACTGGGGGAATGGCCCTCTGAAATACCCATGTTTTTTGTGTCAGTGTGGTTATTTTCTGTTGATGGGGAACATGCCACTGTTTGGCTACATAGTTAGTTTTAGAAAAGCTCCATAATCTAAACTTAAATAATGCACACCACATAAAGGGGAATATACCTGGTACGGATAAAGATATAAAGCTGTTAGCAAGATTTTCATAGCCCCATATAAATATAAAGCATAGATGAACAATCTATAAGTGAACCTGGTGAATAAATCAGTGCAGTTTTATTTGGCTATGATTTTTAAATGCACACCACATTCAAATGCCATATTCTCTTGGCAAATGTAAGGTTTTTATACACCACTTCCTTACACCCCCCCCCATGCACTTAAATAATAAAATATTAATGTTGATTAAAACAGATGATAACTGATACACCTACCCTCCAACATTACTGTTCTTCTTGTATTTTACAGCTATAATTAACATGTAATAGAACTCAGTACCACTATAGTTTGGAAAAGAAGTATTTAGGTATAAGTTCCTTTATAAATCTCTATCAAATTNAATAGAGAGAAAAAGCTCTTAACATATATAAAACATCAATAAAAAAAAGCTTGTTCATGAATACATAATACACATTTTAAACATCAAAATAAATGGAAAAAAGCTGAAACAGAAAAAAAAACCATACCTCTTGTGAAGAAANTGCTGATTAGAGTCCAATTGGTCCACTTGCTAGCAGTATTATATTCAGAAATCAATGGTAGTAATCTGAAAACAGGTATTTCACCTAAACACTCAGTGGCTATTGTATAAATTAAACTTTACTGTAACTAGTAGATGGCATTTCTATTGCACTCTAATGTATTCTGGTTGTTTGCTGGCAATAAAAGGACTGCTNTCTATGCCACTGTGATAGGGTCACTGGATATTAGTATGAATCNACGTATATATTTCTCCCAGGTTACTTGCCTGTATGTCCTTAGCCCCAGGTAGAATACGAGTTTGTTTCAAACTGGGAAATACTTCCCAACAGTTTACCAGCATTTGGTAAAAGCTGGTAAGGGTCCCTGGGGTGGAGGGTTAGAAGAGAGGGAGGGTCTGCCATCCATTAGGGCCAGTCTGGGTCTTTTGTGCTGTNTGGCTGCTGCCAGACTGATTAGGGCTGACACCTAGGAGTTAATAGTAAAAGGCTGCTAAATAAAGCAGAAATTGCTTTCACTGTCCAGGGATGTGTTTCCGCATTTCAGGGATGTTTAGGCTTCCTCTATGAGCTGCCCTCCACGTGCATCGGTCTGGTGCTCCACAGTGGTGTACCTCTGGCTTTTTGAAATTGTGCTCTGTCTCTTTGAAATTGTTTTTACTTTTGTAGCAGAAATGATACACTGTTTATATGTATTTTAAAACTTTTTATTATTTATTAAAAGATACTGTTTCAATTCAGTGCATTGATTAACTGGTGACTCACCACTGTTTCTGTCTCTCATCTTTTTCCAATATGAGGTGATTAAAGCATGGGATCTCTGTTAAAATCATTGCCATTTTTCCATAGTAGTGTATGCTATTATTTCTCTTAGCATTGGGGGTACATTACCTGGCTCAACTTAAACTGAACTTTTTCTTTCTATTCATACATATTCACCTTTTATGGTGGGAGACCCTATCTGTTTAGTTTTGGTTTGAGTCTTCAGGTAAATATCAGTGATCCATAACAGTGTCATGCTTTTTTCTTATACCTGAATCCAGCTACACCTTTAAATACTGCAGCGTATGCACAGACCCACCATCACCTTAAATACAACAGCAGGGAGGTACAGAACAGTGGGTCATATTTAGATTTACACTCTCATGAGTTACACTCTCATGGGCAAAACCATGTTGAATTGCAGAGGAGGTAAAATGAATGTTAGTGTTTGCATGCAGGGTAAATGCTTTATTTTTGCCTTTTGCACACAGATACTGACCAGTGTTACTGTTACACTGTTATTAGACTTGGGCTGGAAACATCATCTTTCAACTCTAAAACGGTTTACAACTAATGAAATTTACCTCCCCTGCAATTCAACATGATTTTGCCCATGAGAGTCCTACAGTTGTTAGGATACAGGGGAATACAGCCTTCGAGCAGCAGCAGAGGTAGAGGTATGAATCTAGTCCCATAAGAATAATAAACAAATATATCAATATTAAATGCATAAAGATAATTATTGCATTCTAAATTATTGAAACTAAATAATTATACTGAGTTGCACAGCTTGTGTATAGGGGAAGAGGAAGAAAGGATACCTCCACACTTTTTATTGGATTGGGCTGCCAATGTGACCCAGGATCTATATTTATTATTATGGGAAATGCCTTTTATAAATGTTAAACTGTTGCATATAAAGCTTACTTTGAATATGCTTCTGTAGTTATTTTTGACCAGATTCAAAAATAAGAATTTTTAGTCTTTATAACCAAGGAGAATAACTTGCTTTTGCTTACACCCCCTGGTACTGCCAGCTGTACTTTTAAACTTGAGTTAGCAAACATCACCTCAGTATGTGGTAGGAATTACTATAAAACATAGCACATTTGTTGAGGATTTCATCTGCATTGATGTTAAATGGTAAAATAAGACAGACTGGAATGAACACTTGAACCTTTTTATTGGTCATAAAATTAATAATAGTTTGAGGTGCTCTGTTAGATCATATAACACTCCCAGCTTCTTGATGTCTTCCCTTTGCTTTTTCTACTAAGTGCCCTTACCCAGTAATCAGGGTCACCAACAGGGAGAGACAGTAAGTCTACTGACCCAGGCGCGGACCGAGCGGGGGACCGGCGCCATGACTCTGTGACTCTTCACAACGTCATAGCGTCATAGGAAAGGGGTCTGGGTCCAATTTTGGCAGTTTGGCAGACAAAACAATAGCTTACTACACATAAAAAGTTATCATTAGTAACATTCAATTGTTACAGTTCATGTCTTTTTGGCCTGGGCTGAGAGTGATTAACTTCCAGGTGAGCTGCTGCCTAGCAATATCTGAGCAACTCAGATATTGCATAGGTGAGATTCCCTAGTAATCACCACATTGATTATCACAGTGCCAGAGTATTAGTCTCACATGGTCTTCCTGTGTTGCTACACTAGCCATTCCTCATGATATACCCTGGAATATTTTGCTCATGAATGTGAACACTCCTCAGGTATACTTCTCAGGGGCGGATTGGGAATTCAAAGTGGCCCTGGAAAAAAATCTCCAAGAGGCCACATGGGGGTGGGATCATCTATAGACGGGAATAAATAAAGTAAATATATATGCAAACATATAATGTAATATATAATGTAGGTGAGTTATGTATAGCCAATTATGTAAGAGATATTAACTGTGGCGCTTGAGACATACACTACAGACTAAGCCTAATAAGCAAAGTAAGAGTAAACAAGATCAGCTGAAAATATTATACCATAATTCAATAATGAACCAGCATCATTTCATATTATACGCAACCAGCATCCTATCAAACCCAACTGGCTGTCAGATATGCATAAAATAAAATATTATGGCTATCCATACTGGGAGCAGGCAAGTATACTACGTATTAAAATCATGATATGTTCTTACTCTATTTTACTGCCTCCCCATCATAAACAATCATTTGATTATACTTGGAGACAACTACTAATATTGACAATATATGCTGCTAACCATTCNTTGGAAAAAAGTTTTNTTTTTGAAAGTGACTGGACTATAGTACTGTAGGTTGCCCCAAAAGATCATGACATTNTTATTTTATTGTGATGCAAACATACTACTAGCCTGCTCTGAGAAGTTTACTTTTTCTTGAGTAATTATGTAAGAATTAGTGACCACCACCTATTTCTGTCATTATCCTAAAGGGGCAACAGACTGGCATCCAAAGAATTCCCTGTAAGTCCTATGGCCAATCCACCCCTGATACTTCTTGTGTACTTATTATCCTGTCCAGCCTGGTTACTGTATCTGCCAGTGGAACTAACATGTTCACCTTGAAATTCTTTTTCCCACTTTACCACAGGTGGTCAAGCGGTGCAAATGTTTTTGCAAATGGTCCCAGCTGTTTCTGAGAAAGTCACCTATCGATGTAGGGGGACTGGTCCAGTAGTGTACATTGCACTTGCTGGTTATATCTTCTTGCTACCAACTCCTGTACGNTTGTTACCTCCTCCTCTCCCATTCTCCCCTCCTTTCATGTTCCCTTCTCCTCTTCCCTCACTGCTGTAGTACTTTCTACAGTGCACCTTTTCCTTCTGGTGTTTATTAGCACTATACCATCTCTGCTCTTATTTTCTCCCAGGTTTCCCTGTTGACTCATTTAGTTCTTGTAGGTTCTTTTGGGAACCTTTGTATTTTTCCACCTTGCATTTTATGGTTCTTATGTTTTAACTTATTCTCTCTTGGTAGCCTCTAGTCCCTTCTGTGTTTCATGTTGTATGTCCACTTCGTGCCTTCCTCCTTTATCCCATCCACATTGTCACGGGGTTGCTATCCAGGGCCATGACCTGCCGATGAGCCTGCAGCTACAAGCCCATCCCAACCATTAGGGCATAATGACAAAATTGATGAGCAGCTCCCGGTTAGACTCCTAACCTGTGTGACCTNGGTAACCCGGGGAATCCGCCCTATCAGTCTGATATTGTCAATGTTACAATATTTGTAATACTTAATGTAAGCCTAATGCTAACCCTAATTACTACTTAGTAATTACCAATGCTAGTTCACAAGAAAAGAATAAAAGAAAAGGAGGAAGAGAAGAACACAATCAGAGATAGTAGAGCAGCTAACTAGAAAGAGAAGAACTGACAGAACAGAAAAGATAAAAGAAGACAGACTGAGAAGAAGACAAGAGAGAGATAGAGAGAGAGCAGATGACAGGATGGAGGAGGGAAAAGAAGAAAGACCGCACATGAGAGAGTCATGAGAAGCAGCAATATGTTTTTAGAATTTAGTATTTTGATTGGTCTTGATTTATTTAATTTTTAATAAATATTTTTATTATTTTATTAGAATCTTAGGGAAAGGGTGCATGCCTTTTTTTTTTTTGAATGGGCAAAAGTAGTACAGTAATAATAATAATAATAATAGTAATAATAAAAACAATAATAATATAGGACTAGAGCCAGACTTACTACCAGAAGGTGTTTGGTATGTAAGTGCTCACAATATACACATTTCTACATACATCCCTCTATCCAGAATAGCAATCCATCCCCATTTAGGCCGGATCCTGATTTGCTTTCTGACCCCACTTCTGCAAGTACGCTTGCGGACATGGGAGAAAAGTGCACCAGATGTCCTCATGTGGAACAGCAAGATCTCCTGACCGCTGGGCTGGACCTGTCTACCTCGCCTGACCACATTGTGCTAAGTAGGCGGGCAAGACCAATTAAATGAATTAAATGGGGAGGGGACAGGGTAAAATTGTGTGGACTAAGCCACATGATTGGGTTAATGTAGCAGTCTAGCAGCTTAAGCTCACTGCACTTTCCCCCAATTCCCTTTCACCCACTACCGTGCAGGCTCATGGGAAGCAGCATCTGGCCTCTAAAGTGTCTAAAAGTGTAAGTCTAAAATATTCAGACTNGGTATTCAAATTTGAAATTCTGTACAGGCGAGGGCAGTTTGGATCTGCTCCATAGTTACCTGTAAAACCTTACTGTTATTAGTAAATCAATTATACCGAATCGATTTCACTCTGTCCTCAAAAAGAGTTAAAACCCTGTTGTTCATTATACACTTCTCCTATTATCTATGCACCTCCATTCCTCTGGGGAACTGCACTTCACTTCATAAAGCAAGCTATTCATTAGCAGTCACATGCATATATTTCAGTAGAGGGCAGTCATGACTTAAGAATCNCTTTTTACTAGAAACAGCAAGGATTGAGCAAAATTGAACACAGATGCAGTCTCATATGGGTCAGATGAGTAATAATATGAATGATATCTTCTACNGTTATGACTTATATACTGCGTGCAAAGATTAATGCAGAGATGTAAATAAATACAGGAGGAATAAAAGGAAGTAAAGGAAATATTATTCCCCAGCTCCCACTACAGATGGTTACAGACGAGCATCATTATATTTTCATGCTACTGTAATATTTGGTGAGCGTGTTCTGTAGATGTTCTGGTATGCTGACAGATCAAAATGCGTATGTGTTCTTTGAGTTTACGCTCAGATAATAGAGGATGAACTCAGATCTGCGGTGAGCACAAGGAGTTTTGTCATCTGCAAAGAATAAAACATTAAAATATGGCTACAGTTGGCACTGTTCAGTGAACACAATCATTATCCATTGCTTTATTGCAAAAAAAAAGTGGAAGGGAGAGTTAAAAGCATTAAAATAAGTAAAAAAAAAACGAAGCTGATAAAGCTGTTTCTTAATCTTTCTTCCGTAGTTTGAACTATAAATTCAGGTTAATGGGAAAAGACCAGTGCTAATTTTATGAAGATGTTCTGCAGATTAGCAGCTTCTTCAGCAGAAGGCTAGAGGCTGACAGCGGCGCGATGGCAGAAATACTGTACAGTAGAATGTTCCTGAAAAATGCTTCAAGGGAAATACAGACAAGTACCTGTGATGTGATAGGAAACATGCAAATACTTTCAATGGGATTATGTATTCTGCACATCATTCAGGTTTGCTAGGGCAGTGATTGCATTGAAATGTTCCTTATTTCTCATTCTTCTGAGCTAAGACGCTTAAATGAGGGCGTTCATCGGGTCCAATGCGACCTATATTCAAAGAGCAGGTTGTAAGAATTGGATTGTAGCGCGACATGGAACAGGCTATATTTTAATTCACTGCTAATACCAAGCCAGTAAATCATAGAAGTCCCAGAGGAAATCTCACTCCTGCCCAGTGAGATTGTACTTTATATGCCAAACATTGTGTCCGTGTGTACACATAAATTCCAGCTGGTATATAAAGTATGACATATTGTGTGCTCAGTGGGTGAGGCTATCCATATAAAATGTTCACTGTATGTATATACTTACATGTCACTGCTTTCTCTGACTGCTGCCTGCACTCTCACNTCTCTTGTACATCAGAACAATATTCCCAATGGTTATCTGTGTATGATTCTCTAAGCCTTATTTAACTATTATATAGTATGTGTATCTGTCTCGTTCCATCATGAGCTCTGCTTTCTGTTCTCTATGTCTGATGCTAAGTGCCAGATGAATAGCTGTATTCATTGACATTGTTTCAGCAATGGCACTAGTTAAACACAGCATTGCAATGCTTCATTATCTGTGTATGTGATTACTTTTACACCGTGTTATTGTATAACATTGATATAGATATAAATAGCTGCCCTCAGATCCCCTGTGTGCTGTCTCAGCCCATCAGTCCTCTGCCCCATCCTTTTGCAGTAGTGATGGTTAATGTGGTCTGAGCTGGGATATCTCTCTCTCTTCTCTAAACTGACAGTTTAATTGAAAAGTTTCATGCTGCAGTGGCCAAAACATCATCTCCAGAAGCTGTCAGGTCTACGCTGCATAGAGAAAATTGCTTTAATTGCTCATTTCTTGCCTCTTAACCCCTTTTCTACCCATATGGACATAAATGCTTATAGGCTGCACCTCGATGCCGACTGCAAACTGTGCAACAGATTGCAATTCAGATAGAAAACGATAGGAGTTACTGGGAATGGAGCAATGCAGCAAATGGAAAACAAAGTAGATACACGGAGCAAAGTAACAGAGAACAATTATTTTCTAGTGTTCCCTAATGGCACATTTCTGCTCTGGATTTAGATGAGTACACCTCATGTCGGTGTGTTATGTGCAATAACGAGTCACCAAACTGTTTTTTTTTCATTTGTTTTTATTTATATTTCAAATTGTATGTCGATTTTGTCAACATCAACAGTTAATAATGCAAATATTAGCAGTATGCACTTACTGGAGTGAACATCTATTAATGGCATATATTTAGCAATAGTATTCAAGATACATAAAAAGTCAATTAATCTTATGAACCAATGCAAATTGGTAGGCACTAGTTGCATGTGTAAACACAGTTAGGGTATAGTTCTGTGCATTACCTGTAGTAGAGCAAGAATAATAATAGCACAACTCAAAAAGGCAGCGAAAGGTTAGGAAAAGTGGTCAAAGTGGAAATGTAGAAGTGGTGGTATGGACATTTAGAAGTGGTGGTATGGAAACACAGAATATAATAGAAGTCAATGGAGATTTGTAGTTTTTCAGTTACATCAGTGGGAGAAGTGCCAGTATGGCATATCCCCGTATACACCCCCACTTCAAGCCCTGGTTCAGAAATTAATAGAAGCACATTTAAACACACTGGGTGGACAGGAACCAGTGGTGTCACCCACCTGGAGGTGGTTTATATTGGCTGCTGTTTTATATTCCCTGCCTTCTCACCAGGGCCGGATTAAAGTCCACATGGACCTGGAGGTGTACATTTTCGAGGGCCGATTGCAGTAGGTACGTCCAGTGTTGTGTGAGGTGGTAAATTATATGTGGCTCCATTCATTACACCAAACTGTACCCTCCTAGTGCATGGTGCTGTGCAGGAGAGTGGGTGTCTCACATTTATCCTCATGCATTTCAGTGGGAGGCTTGAAGAATGGCTGTATGTGTGGACCTTTTTTCAGATGGAGGCCTGGGGCTATAGTCCCCTACGCCCCATTGTTAATATGCCCTGCTTCTCACCCTGGTGTTTGGTTTTCTGTGTTCTCTTTGCGGAAAGCAGTTGCGGTGTTATATGGTTCTCATATGTTATGCTTAGTTTCAATAATTAACTGGTGCATGTGGAGGTGGAGCTGGACTGGTATGATGAATACTTGATTTGTTTTGTCACAAAGGTATGTATTATTAGGGTTGAGTTTTGGCCTCAGTAGAGACTCTCCTGAGACAGTGTCAGAGTGTCCTTATATGTGACACTGGAATATAAGCAATCACTCAGAGACAGAAAGACAGCAGTTCTACCAGTTCTACCCCATCATGGCCTTATGCCAGGGTCATCGTGACCTTTACTGTACTTTTGTGACCAAACAAAGGCGGAATTTTGTTTTAAATTAATTCTTCATTAGAAAATCATAATCACATATGCTTCTGCTGCTATTAATAAGTATAATAATGTTACAATTTCATTGACAGAAATGGTTAGTTCCACAACTAGACTCATCCATAGCAGCAGCAGCTTATGTCTCCATTGGAAAGTCATGCTACAGTTGAACTGTAACTTGATTTTCTAATGAGGACATACACTGCTGCTGTGAATAAGTATATTAGCANATAGAGTATACGTACAGATAGGGAAGGTCGGGTAAAAAACTATTGGATATATGCACTTATAATTCCACTCCATACCATAGAGTTACAGTATGTACCATGCTTCGAGTGAGACTAAAAATCAGCCCTGGCAGTGAATGCACACAGCCGCAATGTTTTCTAAGTGCAGCCGCATGGGTTGGTAAGTGACACCATTTCTCAGTCTGAAACAGACATTAAACAAAACATTAAGAAAAAAAGCACCTGATGTGACCATCTCGAAGTGCGTCATTTAAGGTATGACGGTATGACGGTATGGCGCTAAGCCCTGCGCTCTTAAGTAAGCCCACCCAATTTTTGTACTGAAAGCTGTCCCCTCCTGTCTGTAGGGGTGAGACTTAACAAGGGGGCGGGGTTATTGGTAGAAGAGGTACCAACTTCAGCACACTTTTTTGTGCTAAAAAGTCCCCATTGCTTATACTCGAGTCAATACGTTTTTCACAGTCGAGCCGCCTCTCTTCAAAAGTGCTGAATACCGATCCATTTGTCTTACGGCCCATCTTGGATACACCAGTGGTGCCAGAAGTCCAGTTTGTCCCTGGTACAAGCTATAGTCCATCTGTACTCCTACTGTTTAAACTGATTCAGTAGGAAATGTCCACTAAGCTCCCGGGAAAGCCGGCAACACTAATGTGGAATTATATATGGAAACTGAGTCATCAATTCAAGCTGTATATAGAAGCTTAGAGGAGCGCTATTACAGACATTAGAGCTTATTATTTATGCACTAAAAATAGGGTTAAAGAGTTCAATTGCAGGCTAATTGTAGGGGGTCTGGACCAAACTGGAAAAAAATCTATATAATAAATAATAGCCACGTTTGATAACCCCAAAATGTATGATAAAGAAACAAACACAAACAAAATCCAAGTAGCAGGGGGTGGAGCATGGCTTAATGACTCCACCCCCTGTTTCACATGGCAACAATACTGAAAAGCACTACATTTAGCATCGGGAGCAAGGCTTCAACCCCCATAATTCATATCAGTTGGGCCTAAACGTTATTGCCCAGAGGAAAAAAGTATGACTGAAATAGGCAGTGGCAAACAGAGGGAGCAGGGGTCCAGTTGCCCAGAAATATACAGGCCTATAGTGTCTCTACTCCAAACCCTTATATTATGGATCTAGGGCCTGAAGATTAAACTATAAAAAAATGTATGGCTACTAAATACCCAAGATATATATATATATATATATATATATATATATAAATATACCATTGCATAATTTCTTTTTATATGGTTCCTGTAAACTTAATTTTGGCTATTTATAGCAATATATTATGTTCCCAAACTCATCTTTATGGGAATAAAGGATCCAGGCCAATAATTGATATGGTTGACCCTGAGTAAAAGGCACATACTGAAGTAATAATGTAATTAATTGTTATAGATGCCTCACATATATCAATACCTCTATTAATGTGCATTGCAATTCTTGGTATGTGTAGTAACTGCTATTCTTTACATCATACCAACTGAACATAACTTTTAGCATGACATTGATCTACACCTCCCACATCCAACTAACCTGCATAAACACCAGATTAGAGCTGACAGTCTGTGGCATGAAATTGCCCATAGCACAGTTGCTCCCTTTCATGTGTCAACAATGATTTAAGAATAAGGAATACTTATTATGTCACCGGCATGTCCTTCTAATCTATATAGGGGAAACTGCAGTGGGCTTGGTGATACAGGATTTACAAGCCCCAAATTTATATATATATATATATATATATATATATATATATATATATTGCCCCATATTGCCCCATTGTCAGTCATATTTTATACCCTTATAGCTCATTATAGATGATGATGGGCCAGATACAAATTATTACCACAGCATGCAATCTATACCAAAAAATGCGGTTGTTCACTCTTAGCCAGTCATTCTCAAACTTTGCGCCTAGGCCCCCTGTGGTGTTCTCATTGGGGTGCCTGCAGATGTTTCTAGTTGCTAATGTTTCTTAGAAGTGACATTTTACTTCTTGTATAGGAGCTACACAAGATTTGATGTTAACCTTAAGTATTTCTGTCTTTACCTTAATGGTATTTACACCCCAAACTGAGGAAGTTTGAAAACCAGTCCTCTTAGAGAACTGCTGCTCCAGCTCTACATATTGATCAATGCGACTATACTTTCCACATGCTACAAGCAGAGTGCTTAAGATAGACTGGGAAAATGTGGCCTAATGATCTCTTTGGATGTTTTCGTTGGGTATTTTTTTCTAAATAGGAAAAGTAAATAACCTTACATAAAGAACCTACACATGTCCTTTTTATCTGCCTTACTAAATACACCTATACAAATAAATAACATTCTAATGACAGACGGGTGAAGGAGGGTGTGAGCTTTTATAGTGGCAACAGTCCTCTCTAGGCATCTGCTGAACCACATGTCAGGTGACTGTGGTTGTCATGGTAATCACAAGTTCTAACAAATATTCAACTCAAAATCATTCTATTATAAATATAGAAATATAATCTGCTACTATTCAAACCTCACATATCGTATTGTCCAAGACACGTGTGTACACATACATAATCCATAGAAATCTACCACTCGTATAAAATGGACGTGAGAAAAGCAGATCGCCAGTCTACCTTTTTAAAAGTAGCAGTAATAGTCAATTATTAGTGTTGCCGCGGAGATACTCTGCCAGACTATAAATAGTTAAATTACCACTACATCAATATGTGCTAAAAGTCTCTGAAACCACAAAAACAATGTATTTATTCTTTTGGTTAAAATTAGATTTACATGTTATTATGTCGCAGCTTTTCCATAACAAAAATGGCAAAATATTCCAGCAATTATTTCTCCTTCGCGGCCAGTCTTATAACAGTACTGTCTGGTATATAGACTGAAATATCAGGCGTGTTTCTCCTGTGATCTGTAGTGTGGTCCATTATCATCAGCCATAGGGTGTTTGATGACCCTTTGATAAATATAACCCAGGATAAATGCGCTCTGTTCTGTTCCTTACATTGGAAACCTGTCTTCGCAGATCATTTGTAAGGAATAACAGTGCACAGTATGGATCTTTTGCACATATTATGACCAGACAGTTGCTATATGCTGCTTTTTACTGTTCGTTTTGTCTGAATCAAGCGTACACAACAGACGTGAACTGATTGCTACAGTTTATATTTAGGATGATTAACCCCTCGTTTTAAGAGATAAGAATACCAATTCCCTAATCGCTACAGCGCACCTATACCCTGAATGCTACAGATCCATTTTTACAGGTTTATGTCAGAGAGCCAAGAAAACAACAACGTCAATGCCAAGCAAATGCTGGCAGGTTACCCACTCCCAATAAGTAGCTTTATAGGCAAGGGGAGGGGGGCGCAGAAAGCTTCCCTGTGTGTGTGAATTCATTTCTGACACCCATATCCTGAATGTCCAAAATAGCTTTTGGAATCCAGCATCCCCCTTGTGTTTGTCTCCTCTCGCTGTCCACCCATCCACCTCTAAAGACTCCACACAAGTGCACTGAATTGTATTGCACTGAACAAATCACAGTCATGAGATGGTTTGTGCTTTGCATGGGGAGCAGGCGGGCTGCCTGAGTGTGTCTGCCTTTGTCAGTCCAATTCTCTCACTTGTGCTAAATCTCTCCAGCCAGTTTCTCCTCCAACTGCAGGATGGCTGATGCTGCATCTGTCNTTCCTTCTCCCCAAGCCCCAGGGAGCTCCTGATCTCCCAGGTCTGGGATTCCACTCCGCAGCTTTGCTAAGGACCAGTTGATAGCATCAATGAGGACCGCATCTAAGCATCTAGTCTTCAGCAGGTGAATGGGACTGAGACAAGCACAGCACTGGAACAAACATAAAGGGAGAAGCTTTTTATTGTGTGTGTGTGGTTAGTCGAAACATCTTCTAACCTTTGCTTTCAGCTGCTGTGGATTGGGAGATAGTCTGCTAACATGTGCAGTGCAGAGGCATTCAACTGTGACTGTCTTGGTCTATCACTGGAATCTTAAAACCGCAAAGGAAGTCCCAGGGAATCCCATATTAACTTAACTTTGGGGGGATTTTGTTTCTAACAATGACACATTCCTGGCTGTCTTTTCGGAGTATGGTTTTAGAATACTGGGCAGTTTTGCTCTGCTACATCTTCTGGCTTCAAGACTGTCAAGGAATGCCACATGTGATTCGGATAGGTAAGTCCTGCATGTTATATCATCACTTATGTCCTGACCTCACATCTGTATCAGAGGTACATAACAGAAAACGGAACTTAGGGTTTCGCTGCTTCCTTTGTTAGTGAAGGGATTAAGTGCCTGGGCATATTCAGTGTAATATATGTAAGATCATTCGCTGCAAGCTGTATATTGAAATGGACTTTCCAGGTTTCCTGTCTGGATACAAGGTTTTGGTGACTACACCTGCTGTGCTNTGTCGTTCTTTTACTGCAGACTTTCGTTCAGGTGCCCATATATCAGGTGGATACATAAGATAGGTGCGTAACTATTTATTCTAGCAGCTATATGAATGCTCNCATAAAAGTTATTTATTGGTAGGCATTAGCTGCAGGAAAGGCATTTGGCATGTAAAGGGTAGGATAATTATTCACACTAACTGCTTCTGTGCAGGAGATAATGTCATAGCTCTTTACCATGCAGAATGTCTAAGCAATGGCAATGTTTTCACTTATTGTGTTCAGCGATGTTTCAGATCAGCAGTCCCTTCTGTCCTCAGTGCTGGCTTCTGCTTGTGCGTTCACGGTGAGCTGCTATAGTCTCTGTGATAAGTCAGGCGATTGTTTCCCCCTTCGTAGTAGATTAACTTTCTGTTATTCAACTAAGCTTAGAAGTATGCGGAAAGCTTCCCATCTTAAAATCCTGTTATGGCTATACACTGGCTTGTCTCTTCACTTATTGACCTTGGATGTCCATTAATCTCCTTGTTCCCCAAGGACAGACTGTACCAAATTAGGTTAGCATCTGAAATGCATTGAGTATATAGAAAAGACAGTACTAGTTATACTCTGACACTTATTAGGATGAAGGTTTGTGTATAACAGTTCCCTAAGTGATAGCTATCAGCAACTTTCATTAAGCCAGCTTAAGGCCTGCAGTACATAAAAAGTAAAAAGACATAAAACAATGTACACCCATCAGCCATTTATTCTTATGTTATGTGCAAGTAATGTCCACAATAATACACATACATATACAAATCAATATCATTATGACCTTTCAAAGAATATGCTTGTTTAAAAACACAGTATATGTCTAGTAAGCATTGAATGTTATATTATTTTATTGCTTATTACTATAATTATTATAGTAGTATATATATATATATATATATATATATATATATATATATATATATATATTATATATATATATATATATATATATATATATATATAGATATAGATATCTTATACTACATTCTAACTGTTTCTACACTTCATGAAAGAAAATGTCAGTTTATATGTTCTTTAAATCCTGTAAAGATCCTTACTTTAAACACGGTTTTCCGTGAGCAGGAAGAACAAGTGTTGAAAAGAATGTACTTTGAAAGCTATTTATTAATGGAATTTCCAGTAAATGCATTTAGACACTCTGCTGAAATATTGTTTTGTTAGTTTACTACAATGAATACTCTGCAACAGGATGTTGGACAGTTTAACAGAATTTCTACTCTAACTGGAAAAGCTTATATAGAAGTAAAATATCAGAAGGGGAAAAAAAGGAAAAGCCAATGCCAGAAATGATATTGCTATGTAAATGGTTAGGGTTACAGTTTCACCTTAAGACTAAAGGGGCACTCGCCTTGTAAAACTGCTATGGACACTTGTTACTGTGGTCATTTCTATTAAATGCAAATTTAAGGGTGGAACTTCTAACCCATAACTAAATGTATTAAGTACAAAGGAACTCAGCGCAAAAGAACCATGTGCTAGTCTTTTATATAGGTTTTCCTTTGCCGCAGGAAAAGACAGTTGTTTAAGATACGTATGCTTTTAAATTTCCCATTATGTATACACTAACATTCTTGGCACACGTAGCTGTTTCCATCTATCTAATGATAATGAAATAATTCAACACTCCTAATGATGGAATTTAAAACATAATACCCTCCAGTCCTGTGGTGTAAGTGGGTTAATAAGCATTTGATCTGTATGTCGTACAATGTGTATTATTATATTATGAGAATAATATAAGATCATTTTGAGAATTTATGTGTGTGTGGGGGCCACCCTACAACAAGAAGGAATGCTGACCAGTCATCAACAGAGGCTAGAAAGGAAAATCCAATGCTTAAGGCTTACCCTTAACCTAATTTAACAAAAAAGGTCAGAGGTCAGGTAGGGATAATATTTTACACTAAGACCAATGATGTTGAGTGTCGTACATGAAGAATGAAGGTAATTGAATTTTACATTTGAAAACAAATGTATGGTTTAAAATATTTTTATTGTACAATAAAGACTCCTCGTATAAAATTGTTCAATGTAACAAAAGAGCAATAAAAAAATCATGTGCTTTAATATTTAAAGGCAATAACAGATCTCTGAAAAAGGATTTGTTGCTGTGTTTCCGGACACCTGAATCTTTTAATTTCATACGCCCATCACGGCCTTGCAAATAAATGGTTCCTTTTTTTAGAATTTTTGTAAGATAATATATATATATATATATATATATATATATATATATATATATATGATATTTCAAATTTAGTACATATCAGTACTAGTGGCTATGGAAGGCAAGTGAAATTGGCTCTTGCATGTTCACATCTACCTTGGATAGAAACCTTTGCACCCTGAAATCCTTGTGCCATAAATCAGTTTTCAGTTTTATATAAAGGCATAGATTCTTATTACTGTGATTTTAGGTCAGAGGAGTGTTCAGTGCTTTTTTAGTTCATTATGGTAAGCCTAAAATAAATCAGATTGTTCATGACTTTATTGTATGTGGACTTTTGAGACCTGCAATACATCAAGACAAAGCTCTAACACAGAGCCCTGATGGGTGCACTACACTCTGACAACCAAACCTGTGGAGCTGCGCAGTGACGGGAAAGCACTTTTCTTGATTAATACTATATAATCTAAACTATGCTATATGTCATTGGAACTAATAATAAAGTTCATGTGAATAAATTGTTTCATTTTGTGTCTTAAAAAGGTCTGTTTTGTTGAACTGCGCCGAACATAATGACTAACCCATTCACTAATTATGTGAAATTATTATGGCCATACTGTATGTATTGCTATTATATAATATTAACATTGTTAACTGACTGTTAACCCTTCTTGCTCATGTTTTTTTCATGTTCCATGTATCCCATCTGGTGTCTCTAAAGCATTGCTCCTCTAAATTGATTTTTTTTCCCCTGCAAAGCATTTATTTTGTACCATGGCTTGTAAGTCAGTTGCGTGGTGCTTTATTCTTTTTGCAGTCACGTGTACTGTTCACAATAATATGTAGCATTGCCAGTCACATTCAACAATAATAGTTCTAATTTTCAGAATTTTAAAGATATATAACTAAAACCTTTACCAAGGTATAAAGGATACATTTAGCTTTAAGGGAGAACAATACTACTGTGGACATACACCCAGCACAACAGTATCTGGTGGTGCGTCTATTTGATTACGATCACTAGTCATGTGGGGGGGTTTTACCTACAAAGACACCGTCATGGACTGCAAAACGGTATAACGATACATTTATTTTCTTCCCAAATGTTTTCTATTTATGTAAAAAATGTTATGCAAAGAACAATGGATACGTTTTATGGATTTCCATACTGGTGTTGCTGAATTAGCTCTTTTATTCTATTAATCTATACATTCCAACAATCAAAACATAACTATCTATCTATCTGTCTCTCTTTCTATCTGTCTGTCTTTAGATAGATATGTCGCTCCCAGGTAACGTTGACTACCACCAGGTGGCCTGCTAACTGCTATTAGATGACTCTACTCAGGATCACTGTTAGGAAACACCATAGTTGTACTGCTGCTTTGTTCATCACTAACCCCGTGTCATCAAAAGCTCTGGCAATCAAAAAAAAGTCTTCAAAATAATCAACCTTCTGCCAAAGGTCCGAAAGTGATGGCAAAGGCAAAGACAGTGTAAAAAACTGGAACCTCAACATGTAGCAAATAACAATTGCCCTTTATGTGTATAGTAAAACGGACCCTGGGTATTAGATTTGCAAATATATTTTCTTTTCTACTCCCAAACTAACCACTTCTTGGCTTTTATATATCACTCTTAATTTTCTTATGTTTTTATTTTATTTCCATAGGATGACAGACCAAAAGGTGGAAAACAATATAGTTTTGGAACACAAAAACTTAGATTTTCCTTATGTCTCCCTCTGCTGGTTGTAGAAACTGTATAAAATATGACTAGTTCTATTGTTAAATGATATATATGGTACATTTATACACAAATGTAACAATATCATTTTGATTCTACAGCCTATACTAGTAGATGATAATAGTTAGGTACTATTATTGTAAGATTGCGTGAAACATGTATGTATCATGCCACTGTAACCCAACTGCTGTTTGGAAACTGCAGTCTGGATTTTGGCTCCTACAGGTTATTATCAGTTGTTTAGTTGTACATTGGAAACCGCTCAAATCAGCTCATTTGACAAGTGGATCAATTCACATTGAAGCACTTCATTTAACAAGTGAATCAATTTAGATTATGTCAACTCAATGCCCTGGCCTCAAGTAGCCAACATATTTTTCCGTATGTGACTGTGGGTGGGAATTAATGAGGCAATTGGATATAGAGACAAAATATTTAAATCCACTCTTTTGACAATATTGCTTTTGCGATGTAATTAGAATGTTAGTGTTTTAAATGCTGGTTGTAATCCATTTGGATGGTCCCCAAACATGCAACCCACTGCACAATATATAAACAGTACAGTATAACAAAAGCAAATGGCATAGTATATAATTAGAGAACAGGAGAGGTTTCAGGGAAGAATGACGTTAAAAAAAGAAAATAGAAAAAGAAAAATGATTAATGGCCTTAGGGTATAAAGAAGGTGAGCAGTTGTGTTGTGGAATATTGCTCCCAATGCACCATTACAATTGCCAGCAGTGGCACCGTTTATAAGACTTAAATACATAATCCACAGAAGCATAGAAAAGTGTCTTCTATGCATTATTTTATATATGTCTCACCTCTATTCGTCCTTCACATAGTTAATACCAGTAGTTTTAGACATCCGCTGTACACACTAACACATTAAATAAAATCTGCATAGCCATTACTGAATACACAGTGGTAGCATTGGTAATATATATGCTATTGTTACACATTAATGATATGTCTGCAGAGTGTGAATAGATTGACTGGATAAAAGGACAGTGATTGTGTAAATATGTGGTGTGTTATAATATACATATATTTATTAGGGTTGGTTTTTTGAGCGTTTTGCTAATACTATATTAAGTAATAGTGTGTGAATCTCAGCACCAACCACATACTAACTGCATTGACTTTAACAGTGTGACTCAGTACGAAATCCATTTCCCAAATGTGATGTATCCCTGATGTTCACTAAACCACTTGTCCAAAGCCATTTGCTTTTAGCTGGAAAAACCCCAAACATATTGATTTTCATTCAGGATCTGTCTGCCTCTACACTAGCAAACGTATACAGGAATCTCCTAGAGACACAGAGACTGCAACTACCCGCAGTGGCACAATCAGTAACAATGTCAGCTTGGAGGGCAGGGGAAGGTTAAAACTAGTGCGTGCAATACCAGAAATAGGCCTTTTTCCTCAATGAACGACCATATTGTTTGTGATGGAGTTTGCACATTTATTCACAGAAAGAAAAACTGCAGTATTTAAATGGTTAAATTGCACATTTACTGTCCTTTCTTAACAATATTTTCAGAACAAAACTTTTTATAAAAAAAATATATTTACTAAGAACGGCATCTACATATGAATACGCTGAATACGTTTTTTTTAATAGCTTAACAATATGCACAATATGCTATAGTACATTATATTAAATAACAGTAGAATATAGATGGAGATGCAGTAGATGAAGTAGACATGTACACCTTGACAAAACCATGTTAGTGGTGAATATTAACTTACATTCTTTGCATGCTTCTGATTGGCCTCAGCAGTGGAGGATTGCAGTGGGGGGTGAGTACCGGTGGTAGGGTGGGTTGCCCTGACAGACTAAGGACCCCCAGGTCTTAAATGTTCTGGACACCCGATGCATTAATACAGCTATGGATAAAGTAAGGATCGTCAATGAGAGATCTAAATGAATCTTAGAAAACATAAGCAGTAGGATAGTGTCACCAGTAGAGTCAGTTCAAAGTAGCTGTCAAATATAAAAGGTTAACAATGTTAACAAATCAATAAAACATACAGTACAAACCATAATAGATAACAAAAGAAAAAGAGATAAATTAAGTAAAAAAAGAAATAAAATAAAAGTCAGAGGGAGGTAATAGGGTATGATTATTGTAAAGAGGGAGGGGACAGAGGTAGGAAATGAATCCAGGGGGATCAGACCATGTAGCTCTTTGTACCAGGCTGGAGGTCAAATATTACATTTTACTTTTGCTGTGAGTGAAGGCACGTCCCATGTAAGCATAAAATCATATGGATCTGCACATACTTAGTGTAAACTCAAGGAACACGTCAACGGCCTGCATGTGAAACCTGGCTGGGTTTATTCAATTTGAATCACAATCAATTACATTAGTTCAATCAAACTCAGATTGTATGATTTATGGTGGATGCGGTTTCTGACTAAGCTATCATAGTAAATAAAAAACAAAAAAGAAAGAAAACATCTGGGTCTCCAGTATTTAGAGCCTGAAGTCTTGACTAGTAGCACTGCAGCATTGGCTGCTATAGACCATAAGACCATATTGGTCATTAAGTAAAGCAATCATGTAAGAAGGGTTCAACTCAAATCAGAGGGTATTAGACCAGCCCAGGGCATATGACCTCCAGCTCATGCTGGCCATACAGCTGTGAGATGCATCACATGTGCTAAATGCATCGACTCATCACGCCTGATATCTTACGGCCAGCATCAGTCTATACTTGGCTGTACTTTTTTGCACTTGTATAGAAGCTTCCCAATTTCAAGGTGTCTTCCAAAAGGAAAAGTTATAATTAAATCCTATACTATTAAATATACATTTATTCTAATATGCTACCCAAGTGCCCACGCTCAGATCAGTAGAAAAGAATGCTCTTGCTCCTAGCACTACATAAACTGTCCAGGCTATTGAGGTGCAAATATTGTTCAACTATGAAATGGTTGCACTGAAAGATGCACTGAAAACATATCCTGAAACTAGATATGAATGATACATGATAGAACATGTGTTCATGCAAGTAATCATGCTCAGCTTCATTGTCCATATTATAAAATTAATATGATGGCTTATGAGAACTGTATTCTATAAACAGAAAGTACCAATACATTGCAGTAAATGTTTTACTACTTGTAACAAATAGGACATTATAAACCTAATAAAATACAGCTGTAGATATTTTCCCCTCAGGTTTATTCAGTATATAAAACATTGAGATGCATTAGTAATGACATAGTTTTATCTGGTGCTAGAAATGGAAATCTTGCATTTCCGGGTCTTTGAGAATGATGCAAGTAGGTATCTATTTCTATATAATGATTATGCGTTGAATAATGTTTACTTTACATATAATGTATGATAATACAGACACTATACAATATACATATATATTCAAATGCAAATGTTACCATTGTGTTGCATTCAAATCTATGATCCTTCATGATAAAGAAATGATTTCTTTCTTTCTTTCTTTCTTTCTTTCTTTCTTTCTTTCTTTCTTTCTTTCTTTCTTTCTTTCTTTCTTTCCTTAAAATGGTCATGAAGTTACTGTGTGATTATATAGCCCTGTGTGGATCAATAGCATGCCTGGGTTTAAACATCTGTGGAATGTTCAAGTGATGCTTTATCTGAAGCCACAACTGTGGATCACATGCATAATGCATTCTGCTTTAGTGTCATGTTACTGTGCAGCATATGAATACCGCATGTATACTGTAGGCTATACTATTTCTTACAGCGTAAGAAATGGTTATGTTGCATTGGGATATTTTATATATATTTAGCTTTGGTGACCCCCTCCTTCGTCCATATTTGCCCAAGTGAAAGATATATATATATATAGAATAAAATAGAAATAGAATGGCATGAGGCCATGCTATGGGGGGTAATATGACACAAATAAAGTGGAATGTAAACCTAATATTTATATATATATATATATATATATATATATATATATATATATATATATATATCACAGAAAAACTGGGTTAAATTCCTCTTCATTTGTGTTATATTGGCTCCATGCCTTTCTATCTCAATCCAGCAATCTAAGAAGGTTTGTCAGAAGTCCTCATCTCATTCAATTTTTTCTCCACAATTTGTACGTGTACTTGCAAATTCCCAGGACAGATAAAACAATAAAGCCTGCAACACCTGTAAATGGCATCCATAAGAAAATCAAAAAGGTAGTTTTAGTATGATATAATATTGCATCATACACAGATGTCTCATATTATCACAGAACAAAATGTATAAATTGTATTAACATGTCTAGTTATTAATTACAATGGACCATATGTGTATGCTTGGGTAGTACCTTCACCTGGCACACGCCACATTCACACCAAACACCGGATTCAGAACCTTACCTATGTTTTTTATCAGCCATCCCATGTAATATCGATCTTGTACAAGAACGATTGTGCTTAAGGACGTATGCTGGCCATATACACTTGTGGAACATCAGGTGCGATGATGCGATGCGCGCTCCCACCAGTCACATATTGTGTCACTAAATCTTGCATGCTGCAGGCAATGTGCGCTAGAAGCCTGTTGAATATTGCTATAAGGGCTGATATGGAGTTCAGAGTAAGAGTGAGCAGTCAGTAGAGGGCAGTATATCATATTAAGATAAAGTGAACATTAGGTTACAATGCCAGGAATGTTACCATTGTATTGCCTTCTATTATTTGGGAGTTATAGGTTAGGTAGGAAGGCAATTTTGCAAAAGCAAAATTGTGAATATTGGGTAAAACTCAGCTCTGTATTAGAATGTCTAAAGCTATATTCTGGTATTCCGACTACTGGATGATTGCTTCTTCAAAGCCTTAGTCAGAGATGACAATTATTTACTTTATTTCTCTGAATGGCCACAGTGTCCTCAGCTGAACTGCTTTTCTTAGTTCATGACAGTAAGCAATAGAAAGGGAGGAGGGCAAGAACAAGGAAAAGATAGAAAAACAAGTAAAAAGGACAGGAGGTAGGTAGATTGGGATCATATTACTATTAATATGAATATTACAAATATAACAAAATGAAATTGTAATTGAGTGGACAGATTTATTTTTGCCAGATGAATCGAATAACTTTAACCATGTTGGGTCAAATGACTGTCTCACAGTAGTAGTAGTAGTATACATTTTGTAACATCTTGGGGTATATTTACTAAGCAGCGAGAATGAGTGGTTGAAAATCTCGCTGAGGCTTGCCATGAGTTTGTTGCGTGTTTGTAAGCGTTTTAAGTGTATTTTCTAAGCACTGTGTTTCAGCAAGATTTTTCATCGAGTTTAATTAAACTTGCGGCATGTTGTCAAGATGTGTCTGCGACATTGGCTTTCTCACAGTAAGAATGTGTAAAACTCGTTGAGACAAGTATGTGCAAAACTCGGCGCGGCGAGATTGTGTAAACCCGAAAAAAATGTTATGAATGGCAGCAAACTAGGGAAGGTGTGAACCGGGATGATTGGGAGAGTGATCCTGAATAGTGAGAAAAGTGTGTCCCCTAAAAGTGTCAGAAGCAGAATTGAGGGATGGTTTCAAGGACCATTAACAGCAGAGGGATCCCTTTCCACTTGGGGCGAGATCAAAAGGTAAGTAAATGAGCTGCTTGACCGCATTATTATAGCTTTGGCTGCAGAAGCTGCGTCTAGTAGAGAAGTTACTGCAGAAGAATGCTGTGATCCTGTTCCTTCCCCGTTTACATCGTCCGGGGCTCCCATGTCCTGTCCTACTACCCACCAAGGAGAACCTCATGTGGAGCGGAACCCCGGGGTAGTAGACGAAACGCCCACAGTAGTGGGGACAGTCCTCCTACCCACTTAAGGCCCAAGTCCAAAAATAAGTAAAAGAACTGTTAAAAGAACTGGGAGTTAAAATATTTTATTTGAGAGTTAAATATTTCGTTTATTTGTGTTCTGTCCAGACAATAAAAATTTGTGTGAGAATTAAAGGTAAATCTTTTAATATTACCTTCTTTGGGGTAAATCCAGGTGGGCGCGGTGTCATAGTGGGGTAGCTTCATCATGCCTTCCTAGGGTAACAATCCAGGGCACCCCGTACCACCAGGGGTGTCACACATATCATTCCCTTGTTTTACTGCATGTGATGTGTATTGGTGACTAGAGTGAAAGTATATAGTGTATCCCTTTACATTTTTGGTATAGTAAAACATTAGAAATCAATCATTCAACATATTTTACTTATGAAAATGGCCAATACCGCTTAGATACACTTGAGCCTTCACATAGCTCACCCTGTCACGATACAAAGAGTATATCATTTACTAAGTAAAAAAGTGAGCACATGCCCTCCATTTATACTTCAATGATACAGAGAATGAAGAAAAAATGAAATTTTCAGGGTTAAGGAAGGTCATGGCAAGATCTGAACCAAGGTCACCGGCAATAACATTACAAGTAACCTTCTATGTCAGCCATAACCAATTTAATACTTCACTGCTATTACTTCACTGTAGTCTGCAGTCAGTCTGGGCATCTTCTCTCCCTCTCTGCTTTAAGAAGATGACAGCAGCTTCTGTTAAAAGAGGTTTATAAGGCAGGTAGCTGACAGGAAAGTGACTCTGATAAAACTCCTCTCATTTTCACTATAAAGGTTATTTCTTCAGCAGTTCTACTTATAGATGACAGGTAACATGGTGTAAGGTCTCCCTTGTTTGCAAAACTTCCAGCTGCATTTTCTCGTGCATCCTCCAGATCTAATGACAGTAATGGGTTTGTAGGGTTCACACTGGGTCATCGCTGCCGCCTGTCTTTGTCTTTAGTTATCAGCTGTCTGGCGTTTTCTAGTAATGTGGTTACTTTGTTAATGAAAACTGTAAACGTGTCAATAAAAAGAAAGGGAATGCTGAATGCGACCTGCAAATCAATCATAATACTGTAGAGAAAGACAGTGGCAGAGCCTGTGAGATGGATGCCGACGTGTTGATCTGCACAATCTCCCAGTAAACTCCTCAGTGATTGATACATGCTGCACAATTTAATCAAGTAGAGCTGTTACTGATCCATGCATCATATGTATATGTTTCATATGTATTTCTCATACTATGACTGTAGGAGCTGGATGTTTTTTCTACTTCTAGTAATGTGCATCATATATATATATATATACAATATATGAATTTACATTATAGGTAAAAACACCCTAAGTCAGATATAAAGTTAAACATTAGTCAGAATGTTTAATGATGCATTTTTAATTTATTAAATATTATCAGATTCAATCTCTCAGTTTCATTTACATAGTGGAGAATGTGAGCGCAAATCTGATTGGTTGCTATGGGCAACATCTCCACTTTTCAATTTCATGCATAGTAAATTTAGGCCCTTATGTTGCATTTGCATTGAACAATAGAAATATTAGTTACTATATAAAATATATATAAAATGTGGTAGCACTGAGTATTTTGATTTGTTTAATGTATTGTAAGTTAGAAATACCATAAAGCGAACTCTTAGCTAATGCCCTCTTAAGCAAGCTGTGCATGTTTTCCTTATGTACAGAGGTCTAGAATTCCACACAGAAGTGGGGTGATGTGTCCAGAACCAATTGCACACCTATAGCTGCCCTAATTGTGGGAAATAGGCATAGAGAAATGAAATAATCCCCCCACAGACAGGTCTTAACTTATGCAACCCAATTCCATACTCCTGGAGATCCTGGAGATCCTGGTGGAGGCTAATACTATAGAACAGTTTAAGCATGCTTGGGATAAATATAAGGGGATTCTGAGTCTCAAACAAAATAGCGATTAAATTTGGGTTGGTATAGTTTTAAATACACAATGGGGCAGACTGGATGAGCCATGTGGCTTTTATCTGCCGTCACTTTCTATGTTTCTATGTTTCTATGATCCGAGGGATATTACACAAGCCTGTCACAAGACTAGCTCCTTGCTTTATGCCACACTGTTTTTATGCAAAATGCTTTGTAAATGTGCTGACAAGTGTTTGCATCATCTTTTTAGAAAGTCATATATTTAGCTGCCTAATTTGCCTAAAGTACAAGTGCACAGAGACACAGAATAAACTTTCATTACAAGCCTTAATCTTCAGGATCCAGGAATCCAAAACAGAAGTGGGTGAGACAGGACGAGAAGGTGGGGTGTATAATAGAACAATAAGGTTTTGGTTCAACGCACAATCCAGATTTTTTCAGGTACTCTTACCTACCATGAAGACTGAGCGAGTGAGAGGAGTAGTCGTTCCTTGCACACATGGGCCTGAATTCACTGAGCAGGGAGTTTGCAGGGGAATTGAAAAGTGGGGATGTTGCTTAGTTTCATTTCACATACTGGTGAATGTGAGCTTGAATCTGATTGGTTGCTATATACAACATATCACTTTTCAATTCCCCTGCAAACTCCCCGCTTAGTGAATTTAGGCCATGAACTTGTATCCAGCTACAGATCTTCATAGCCGTTTAATGTTGTACTTTCTGATTGGACACAAAAACAGGAGGAAATACATGGCCACATGAGGAAAAGCGAGGGGATCAGTATTTCCAAACCATATTTTGTTGTCACTTTTAGTGCCACATTTTATATTGGAAGTCATTGTTTTATATAGGACAGCTGTAAATGCAATTTGATGCAATTATTGAACTTTTATGTAAATATGTTTTTGCATATTTGCACATTGAGAAATAAGAAATAAGTTGACTTCTAGTTTAAAATATCAAAATGATATTTTGGGAATTATTCTGTATTACATCTAATTGCTAATGTTCACTATCTCTGCTTCTCAGCTTCCGGGAATTCAAGCAGTTCCCATTTATCATTATCACTATCACATTGTCATCAAAAACCAGATTGTTAATTAAAACCTAAAAGTTTTCATGTATTATAATATTATGATTTCTCAGTTTAATTTGTTGATGTGAGAACAATAAATTGTGATAACATTTATACAGCAAATTTCAAATATTATTATTATATTATTAATGGTGATGAATCTTTAACATAAAGTATCAAACTTTTAAAAATGATTAGGGAGTGTTCATAATATCCACCCACATATGTTATGTATAGAATGGTTAGGGTTACAGAGAGCTCATGTACACACAACAACCTCAGGGCTTGCTCCTATGATGGACATCCAAATCCGGACCCACACAGTATTCAGAATATCCTTGGATTGGATACCATGTAAGGGCTGAATCCAGTCCCACTGATGGATGCACCTCCAAGGTATAAAGGTATATAAGTGTGTATGTACATTTTAAAAGGTGGCAGTTTTCCACAACTAGTGTCTGAAGGCAACATTAGAAGGTTTGGATACATTTTATTATGTGACAGGTGTTTAGATATGACAAACAATACACTATAAAAAAATCATATTTTAACAGGGCTACATAAAACTACATAAAAAGTACTGTGGGCAATGCAGATAAGCAAATAATGAACCAACTACTTGACTATGGTGCATATGCAGAACTGTACTTTACTGAAGCAATAAGCAATAAGATACATGTGAAGCTTAAGAGCAATGCTAATACTATTTTTTATTAAAAAAAAACAAATAAAATAATAATTAATAATTATTAAAAATAATTTAGGTTTACTTACTTACTAATTTATTTATTCCAACGTTTGTCAGCGTTCATTAATTAAATGCAACAGATAAAATATGACATATACACCATTTGTGTTACATTTCTAAAAGCAAAGATGTCGTAATAACCACATAGATGTATAGCATTGTACTGGTAGTCTGTAACCAGTATAAAGCTAGCCTGACTAACAGGCTCATTTCCTTTAACTTTGATGCTTGTCCCAGGATTTCCATAATTTTGTAATAAGCTACTGGGACAACCATGTAACATCAAGTTTGCTAGGGCTATACTGTCCACGGGCTAAATCCTTTTGTATGACACAATAAACCTAAGTTTTTATTGCAAGCAAGATTTTTACTAGCCAGCGATCGGTTTTTACATTCGCTGCCCCTTTCTGGTTACATTTCTTTCTTGTGGTCTGTTAAATAAATCATCATATAGAAAATCATATATTGCATGTGACCGTTGTACAGCTATGATATCGTACTATAGTAATTATTATTTAAATCTCTGATTTTCTTCTAACAAAATACCTTAATAGATTTATTCAGCGGAAGTGAAATAAATGAAAATGATTTATTTAAAATAAGAGTTAAATGTAGAAAATAAATCAATTTGCCATAAAACTATTTAATAAAAAATGTACCCCACATAGGAATGCCATCACAATCATCTCTATTGATTTATAATTCAAAGAGAAATTGTTTGAAAACTTTATCCTTGTTTAGTTTTTATTGGAAGTTATCATTGATGCTGGAGTTGATGCTAGGTGTGACATTTGCATTTGGAATCTGTTGATGTCAACTCTCAATATGAGATCCAAAGAGCTGTCACTGTCACATCAGTGAAAGCATGCTATCATTTGGCTGAAAAGAAGACCACAAAAACAACTGTGGTGGATGACAGAAGAATTGTCTCACAATAGTTGGCCCAATAAAGAACACTCTCCAGGAGGTAGGTTTATATGTGTCAACAATAAAGAGAAGATTAGAGGGTTCACCACACGATGTAAACCATAAAAACAGGAAGACTGCAAAAGCCATTACAGATCTGGAAGAACATCCTATAGACAGAGGAGACAAAGATCAACTTGTACCAGAGTGATGGGAAGAGAAGAGTATGGAGAAGGAAAGGAACAGCTCATGATCCAAAACATACCACCTCATCGGTGACGCATAGTGATTGTAGTGTCATGGAGTCACCATATATGTCTGCCAATTGAACTGGTTCCCTTGTATTTATTGATGATGTGACTGCTGACAAAAGCAGAAGGATGAATTCTAAAGTGTTTTGGACAATATTATGTGCTCATTTTCAGTCAGATGTTTTAGAACTCATTGGACGGCGCTTCACACAATGATCCCAAGCATACTACAATAGCAAGCAAAGTTATGCAATGGCCAAGTCAATCACCTGACCTGAACGGGATTGAGCATTTCACTTAATGAAGACAAAACTGATGGGAAAATGCCCCAAGAACAAGTAGGAACTGAAGACATTTGCAATGAAGGCCTGGCAGAGCATCACCAGGAACAAACCCCAACATCTGGTGAAGTCAATTGGGTATATTTACTAAGTGGTGAGATTGCAGTGAGATTGAAATGTGGGGATGTTGCCTAAGGCAACCAATCAGATTCGAGTTCACATTCTCAGGAGTGTAAAATGAAACTGAGAGCTTGAATCTGATTGGTTGCTATGGGCAACTTCCCCACTTTCCAATCTCACGGAAATCTTACCACTTAGTAAATATACCCCAATGTGTTAACAAAGTATTAAATATTATTAAATAGTCAAAGTTAGATTTAGGATTGTTTAGTTTGCACATTACTTTTTGGTGTCTTAAAAAGTGGAAGACACATATACAAACCGTTGTAATTCCTACACCGTTCGCCTGATTTGGATGTAAATAATTCAGTAAATAACTGGAAGTCTGCAGTTAAAGCACATCTTGTTTCCTTCATTTCAAATCCATTGTGGTAGTGTATAGAGCCCAAAATATGAGAATTGTGACAAAGTCTCAATATTTATGGACCTGACTCTAGTACAAAGTACTGCTTATATAATGGATTCTTAACAAAGTTATAATGTTATAGCAGATAAGAGCCACATGGACCATCTACTCTGTCCAGTTGTGTATCGTTCATTGTATGTGTGGATTTGTGGTGGATTATGTTTTCGTTTTGGATTTGTGATCTGTAAACTGCACATTTTTTAGATTAATATTGTACAACTTTGTTTGCTGGTGTTAGTTTGTACTGTTGTTTATTATAAATGAAGGGACGGCATAAGGATTAAATATAGCTGTGTTTAGCAGAATTTACGTCAGCACTCACACAGATGCTTTTTATGCTGAGTTATTATGGCTGATCGAACCATGATAGGTGCAGTATACACAGAAATCTATGCCATCAATCACACATATGGAGACTGGCACTCTATGGAGTCCTGATTGTGTTCACTTATTCTTCTCCTGAAGCTTTAGCGCAAAAGCTGGCAATTTATTTTTCAGCCTAGGAAGCACAGAAATTTAACCTTCTTCCTTCCCAGAGGGATTTGTTTAAAGTTCAAAACCTATTGTACACGTTTAACAGCTTGATGCCTGTTGCCTATCTGAATCTTTAATTCAGGGTTGCCTACTTTTGCACATGGATTTCAGGGAGATTGTGACAAGTGCTTCACAAAAGGGGTGTAACTTGTGCCACCAAAGGGGTGTGTCCTGTGGATAGCTCCACCCATGGGTGTGTCTAGCTCTGCCATGAGAACTATTTCACAATAAAAATAGCTGCATCAGTGTTTATTAATTCTTAAATTGTCAGTAAATAATCACTTTCACTATTTATTGTGAATAGTTGTAAATAGGAGAACCACTAACTTCATTATCTTTATAGAAATAGGACACAATGTGTAATTTCTATCATCATAACACAATGTCTTCTTCACCTGAATGATCATCAGGGAGATTATCCAACACTTCAGGGAGTCAGGGAGATCAGCCACTTTTCAGGGAGTCTCCCTGATATTCAGGGAGAGTTGGAAACCATGCATAATTATCGGTGTACATTTTTTTTTAAATACTTTCTTTTAAAAAAGGTCAAACATTAAATAAAAATGCTGTTGGAGGTGTCTATATGCAAAATTAAAAAGAAGTCAGCTATTTTCTTTACGATTTTATTTTTTATTGAACAGTTAATAATATATTTAAAAAAAAAAAATATATATATATATATAATTGTTACCAGTGAGTACACATTGGACATTAATATGAATAATATTATCCGAGATGGTACAGATAATGGTGCACCACCCAATGGAGGTATGTCTCGATCTGCAGGTAGGGAATGGAGCTTAGAAGGGGCATGTTTGTATTAGGCTACGGAGAAATGTTGAAACCTAGAAGGGGGGGATTACGATGCCGGGAGGAGACTAAACATAAAAAGGGAGGGTTAAGCTTAAGCTATGGGGAAGGGGATGGAGCATTGATGGAGAGAGTTAGGTTTAGGTTGTGAATAGGGGATTGATCTGAGAAGGTCAGAGAAGGAAAAGCTTAGGGTTAGGCTGTACGGAGTAGATGGATTGAGGAAGGGGAAGGTAAGGTTAAGCTGCAGGAAGAGGATGGTTAGGATTAGGATAAGGGTTGGGATAAAGGAAAGGATGGGTTACGGTGAGATTAGGATGAGGGATAGGCAAAATCTGAGACGCAAAATCCTATGTACCAGAAGCTTTTTTATCTTGTCTTTTCATTGTATGGGTGCCAGGAATAACCCTGTTGAAATAGGACTGTTTGAGCCGGCAAAACACATCCATGGTTATGGTTTGTAATGACAGAGTTAGTGATTATGAACCAGATCCAATTATGCGAATCCCGCGCTAATCATTTTCTTTGCACCCACAAACATCTGGCACTGGAATACCTATAGTATATCTTGTAGTATACGGGCAATGCATAACAGTACACTGGGACTGTCAAAAACGAATGTTATTGTTATTAAGACTGCATATGGTGAAATACTTGCCATTCAGGTAATATACGTGTATATATGTAGAACGCAGAGGCTGAATAATTCATATATACACACATAGGACCTGATCCAGAATTACCAACTAAGGAACTGACAACCGTAAATTTACGAGTGGGTAAAATCGTGTTGAATGTTAGTGTTTGCATGCAGGGAAAATACTTTATATTTTCATTATGCACACAGATACTGACCAGTGTTACTGTTACACTGTTATTAGACTTGGGCTGGGAAACATCATCTCTAAACTCTAATACTGTTCGCAACTAATGTTGGTTTTTCCCACCTGTACGCTCATTAGTTCATAAGTTTTGATCTGGTCCATAGAAATAAGGGAAATGTGATTTGGTCTTTTGTTATGTAAATACATTTAAGCCTAAATTTAATAAGCAGGGAGATTTCAGGGAGATGGAAAAGTGGGGATGTTGCCTATGGCAACAAATCAGATTCAAGTTCTCAGTATCATTTTACATACTGGAGAATGTGAGCTCAAATCTGATTGGTTGCTATGCCCAACATCTCCCATTTTGTAGGTTGCTATTCCTTTTAGTAAGGGATATTTTGTAACCTGCAATTAGATTGTTGCCCTGCAGTACTGCAAATGATGGGTCTGCGGTGGTGAACTGGGTGCCAGCTGGGGTCATTCCAGCTGTGTCATCGAAACACATCCTGAAACTGTCACAGTCTAGACAGCGTGTCCTGTTATTTAAAGATTTGTCCTTTATTTATGAACAATTTATCTTCTGGTTCCATTTTTTGTATGAATCAGACATTCAGCTCTTCTGTGTTTCATCATCTGATTATTGGGTTTTATTCATTTACTTTTGTTAAGTATAATGCCTGAAAATAATAATTATATTCCATAATCTAAAATGAATAGCTACATCATTTCAAATGTGCTTGCCCAGTAGCGGTAGATACCTGCTTTGAGTCTATGTTATTTATCTGTAAAATACAGGCTCTTTACTTATTGCAGCATTGGCTGTGGCTTAATCGTGATTTTTAATAAACTTCATTATGGTATCATAATGAAAGATAGACAAAATTTAAATAAAATTGCAAATGCTAGTTACACATTTAAAATATATACCATAGGCTGACTCAATTCTCCTGACCTCTTGGCTGCCAAACATCTAGAATCTGTTTAGTTGACAGGCAATCAATCAATTAACTACAATATAATTCAGTAAGAAAAAGTGTGTATTAAAGCAGATTGTCAATGGAGGCAAGTCAATTGGAAATTTAGTTTAAGCTAATTTCCTTTTACACTTGAAAGTGGGATGACCGGTAATGTAGATCATAAGCAATTTACATGTGGTATAAAAGTATATAAAAGTAGTAGTAGTAGTTTTGCGCATTAATATATATATATATATATATATATATATATATATATATATATGTGTGTGTTTTTTTCATTTTAGAACCAATATGGAAATCTTGTACAACTGATTTAAATTTATCATCAAAATTATTATTTTATTATTATTATTAGTTTGGAAATAAGAGTGTATAAAAGACATGGTCAAAATGTACCCAGACAGTCTCAATATTCATCAGACCCTGATTCCTCATATTTTCTCTATGGTTACTTTTAAACTCAAGGAGCTGATTTATTGGCTAATCAATTATTGTATCTGCCTAATACTTTCAAGTGATCCATCAGTGACACACAGTCAATCTTGCTTGAAATGCAAAGTGCAGCTTCTGTGCCATGCTTTGGGAGAGATGGAAAGAGTATGCATCATTTCTCATTTCGCTTTGTATTTTCATTTCATAACACATTGATTTCTGTACCATTCACTACGATCACTGTGGCCCTTGTTTCCTGGATAAATTATTTTGGCCTGTTCTTGATAGAGAAAAATGTCAAACTGCGCTAAAATTAGAAGGGTTATAAAACCAAAACTGCATTCACATTATTAGTTGAAAAACATAAATTAAGCCCAGAGAACAAACTGTTTCAAAATATTTTGCTTTCATGCTACAAAAAAATAATAACTATAAATGTTACTTAACAGCAGATTGCATGATAAAAGACAATGGACCTGATTCAGAGTTTTTTGCGGCCGCACAAAAGCGCAGCTCTGAATAGAGCGCAGGGAGAGGGGCATGCCTTATGCCCCGCTTCCCTGCACTCAGTAAAAAGACGCAGAGCCTCTGCTGGTCTGTCCTCGCAGCGTACACAGCGTACGCTGCGAGCATGAAAGCCGGTACACGTGCCGGCTTTCATGAATGGCAAAAAAAAACTTTGCGTCCGACTCCGTGCTATTCAGAGCCGATCTGCGCATGCACAGATCGGCGAATCTTCGCGTCTCCGCCAGCCTGGCTGGCGGAGACGCAGGGCTGAATCAGCCCCCTAGTCACCCTTAGATAAAATAACATTGACAACTAGCTGATGTGTGTTATAACTGAAGAGTAAAGCTAGGCATACACGGTAAGATAAATTGTTCCAATTTAAGGAGTGGGCAAAACCATGTTGAATTGCAGGGGAGGCAAATGTAATTAATTGCAATCAGTATTACAGGTGACAGATGCTGGTTCCCAGCACAAGTGTAATAACAGTGTAACAGTAACACTGGTCGGTATCTCTGTGCAAAATGCAAAAATAAAGCATTTTTCCTGCATGCAAACACTAACATTCATTTTACCTCCCCTGCAATTTAACATGGTTTTGCCCACTCTTGAAAAAATCCTTAAATTGGAACAATTTATCTTAACGTGTGTGCCCAGCTTAAGTGTATTTCTTCCACCTCACCTTCTTTATCTAAACGAGAGTTAAATCAATTTTATTCCAGTAATGTATGTAGATTGCCACTGGCATGAGAGGAATTTCTATATATATGTGGGGCACATTTATCTGAGACTAATGGCGTGACCTGTGACATGGTGAACTGGTAACCCCACTGAAGCCACATATCAAATGACGTATAATGGGAGTCATTGATCACATCAGTAGCTCCAAGCCCTGTACTAGAATATAGGTGTTCAGACTAGTAAAAGGAAATGTAGGATATACAAATATAGAATACTGATGCAAATGTCAAGTGCTTTGGTCCCCATAAACATTTAAGATTATTATTAGAAGCCTTTGATGATGATATAGTACAATAAATATGTGTTTTATATAGGATTTATCTCGGTGCTGTAAGAGGGAAAAATCAAAGACCAAACATTTGTTATATTAAAAGAATAAAAACTTTTATTACACTTTCTTCGATTCAGATGCCAATCACAAAGGAACGTCAGGGGTTGCCCAAGCATCATGGTGCCGCGCCAAGTAACAGTCTGGGTCTATGTCAGCTGGCTGAATTCTTAGTACCAAGAAGCTGTGTGTGAGGATGGGGGGTGTGGACGGCTCCTGGACAATGGGCAACCTGGACTATTATACCTTTAGTAATAATGTGTCATTCACTGATTGGATAATAAATGCTGCATACCATTATCTGATATTTTGGTAAACAGGGAAAGGCACAAAGGGCACCTGAACTAGTACTAATATGTGTAATTCACTGACTGGTTAGTAAGTGCTACATACCTTTGTATGCAGGGAAAATACAAAATACTTACAGTGATGTGCATAAGATATACATTAATATAAAAAAAATGGCAAAAAGGCTAAAAGTATTCCACCCCTTACAATATAATATAGTTAAAAATCATAAAAGCTATCCTCTCTCTATCCCTATACTTTGCTATAACCAGAGATATGATATGTTTTGTTGGAACAAGTATATTGTTATGTCATAAATATGTGAGTGAAGTCGCTCTTTATGTAAAAGCCAACTGTGCTTAGATTCCAGTTGCCAGACATACTAATCCGATACAGTAAAATTGACAGAATTATGTTTAAGGCTGGCAAAATGCATTAAAGATTGGACTGAAAGGGATTACAATGGTTGGAGACACAAGCATAATAGAGAGATGAATGGTGATAATTGTCAAAAGGCATGATCTAATACAGAGGCGAAGAATAATACAGAAGTTGTTGGATTGCAGGACTAAGGCACAGTTCTCTTTAAGAGGACGACATACTAAAGGTTACATTCAGTAGGCCAGTCAATGTATCAGACCAGTGATAGGTCTATGCTGAAAAAGATTTCAGCAGCTGAACATGTTCATTGTCTTATGCAGTTTTATGTGCAGAGAAGAGGTGATTAAACTCCTGAGTTATGGAACAGAGGATGTGGAATATAACGTATTTCCAAGATTTACGCAAATGAAGGACTTTAGAAGGTGGCCCTTTAATAGAAGGTGACTGAAAACTATTTATGATCCTTATGTTCTGGATAATGTTATTTGATTACATTGCAAATTGGTTTAGGAAAATGCTTTAGCAAAAGCATGAGTCAGTAGAATAGGAAGAAAAATGATGCAATCAAAATCAATGTTATAAAACGAAGAAGCCTAAATCCACATTCTATCTGCATTTTACTCTCTTTTATTCTATTAAATAAAACCTAACGTTTATTATATATGAAACAAAATAAAAATATATCTTATTTCTCTTTATCACATATATATAATACAGCTACAGTGCGTAATTGCTTCCTAGTTAATGTGCACATTAACTGATTAGCTACGTTAATGTGCAAAATGAAGACCTAAGTAATGTGCACATTGACGGCTTCCGTCTCGTTAATGCGCACATTACCTAGGTCTTCATTTCTGCATGCACAACGTAATGTGCTCAGTGCTAGAGTGAGAGGAGAAGTTGTGGTTTTGGGATTTGTAGCGCAAGCACTGGAGGTGAAAGGGAGGGGCGTACGAAAGTGTCTATGCATTCAGCTCTATTTTATATGTTAATTATAAAACTTATCACACTAACTTCTCACATTGTGCATTAAATTGGCATTGCAAAGAATTGAACCAAAATACCATGATCTCAGATACCAAAATAAATGCAGCCTTTTTTATAGTATTAGATTATTATACAGGTTGGGAAAGGCTATGGTAAAATCCTGGAGGTGCAAGTGCATAGAAGTGGGTGCATTTTTAAAAGTTTGTTTTGGTGTGAAGGGACATTAGATTTTTATTCTATGAAAGAAAATCAGAGGATCAGCAATGGAAGGAGAGAAAATGAATTATGAATACTGTTTACTAACAATGAAATAAAAATTGGAACACCAAGAGAATAGATGGTTTTAATAATCTTATTTTGAAGGTGGCAATGGCAGGGAAAAGAAGGGCATACCCCCTAACTGTCACGTTTTCAGCGGGGGGCTGTCCAGATGTCCCACCCACCTACCGGTTTGTCCTGATAAGGGGACAAATTGGTAGGAAAGTGTTTTGTTTTTCATTTTAAATTAAACTTTACTGATAGCAATTGCAGCCGAGACCATTGCACCAGGTCACACCCCCTCTTCGCTGTGTCTGTGATTTTAGTGGGAAAAAAATGTCAATGTCCAGCAGTGTGTCTCCTTAGTGGAACAAACTGCTGTGCAGGCGAGACAGCGAAAGCTTGGGAGGTATGCCATCCCTGTCCCCCTACCCCATGTCACCATCACTGCCCCCCTGTCACCATCTCTGTCCCCCTGCCCCTGTCACTATCACTGTCCCCCTGTCACCATCACTGTCCACCTGCCCTATATATATATATATATATATATATATATATATATATATATATTTTTTTTTATAAATATATTAAGATTCATTAAAATATATATATATATATATATATATATATATATATAATAATTTAGTGTTTCTCCATGTATGAGACGACACACTGTATAAGACGCACCTACTTTTTTGGCATCTTATACATGGGGAAATTATTTTGAAATAGTCCATGTCTGCCAGTGTAAGAGGTAGACAGTTACAGGAGCCGCATTGTGAGCAGGTCCCGGGTGTTCCGGAAGCCAGGATCCCTGCTCTCTCATTGGTGGCCAGTGACAATGTCCTGGCTGCTGGTCAGAAAAATGTTGTGATATTAGCCCCGACCCAAAGCCACATCCCTTTCTGCCCTGGCTGGCATTTTTTGGTGTGGAAGGTGGCAACCCTAGGTGAACTATATAAAGCAAATATTGAGCATTAGGCATTAGAGCATTACAATTGCACCAAAATGGTTTGGAAGAGAAACAGATCTGTCACAGTTGCAGATTTAAATTTGCAGTTATCTCAGTAAATTTGCAGTCACATTATGTATTTCCCTTACTTTACATGTAAACAAAATCCACTCAGCCACTAGTACAAAATCCATATTAAAGCAAGACGAGTTCATGCTATTTTTTAGAAAATGGATGAATACTATTGTTTTTGTGTTGGTATTAATATCTGTGCTTGTGTCCGTGTGTAGCATAATTGTGTATATATCTGCATGTGAGTGCATTGCTGTGTATGAATTATTATAAAACCAGAATTTAGTATCACACTGTGAAAATTGATTGCTGCACTGAGGACGTGGCCAGCATCAAGCATTAGCAAATCTTGGCAATGGCAAAGACAGTGGTGCCCAGCTGTGCTGTCTGAATTGTGTCCCAGTGCTGCTGTTACTGCACTAGAACATAGATCTGTTTTTCTGGCCAGAGACCCTCCATTGTAATTTAAATTATAGTGACAGGTCTGCCTTGGAACCCAATGCAACAAAATTGCTGGTATTTTAAAGTCTCTCAGAATATTTTAGTGTTTTCTGTCTCCGCACACACAGACACAACATGACATTGCTCATGCTTTTCCAAAGCAATACGGCACACTTAAAATCTACAGGAATGCTCGTTTTTATAGTCTTGTATCACATTTCCGGTATTATATGGTTCCTCGGCATTAGATAATTATTATTGTAATTAAGTTCCACTGATAATTACATGGGTAAGAAACTTAGGAAATGATGCTCTCTGTTAATGTTATGGCAGCATAGGATATAAAGGAGGAATTCATTTGCCATGGTAATGTAAATTACAATAATTATCATATATTATGGTGCCATCACTTTACAAATTAAACATTCTGTAAAAAAAAAAAAAAAAAAAAAAAAAAAAAAAACAAAGTTTGGGAGTAAGGGCAAGCTTTGATCTGCA
>JABWIB010001497.1:0-19846 GCA_016617825.1 Platyplectrum ornatum | reverse complement strand
ATATATATATATATATATATATATATATATATATATATATTTACTTCTATTGTTTAATAAGAGACTCAACCCCTATTTTACTCAAATGCCACATGTCAGATCCATGTTACAAAATTGCTCGGGTTTTTATAATTACATTTTTTGCCAGGATTCAAAATCATGGTTGGATCTTCAACGCATGGGTCTTGAGTGAAACAAGGTGTGCTTGAGACTATTTAAATATACTTGTTCATCATGGTAGGTTGATGTTTGTTTTATACTCTGTGATGAAGTTCTAAGGTTTATTCAGTGTGGATGAAGCATGAGTGTTAACATAGCTGTGTTGACCTCCAGATAAGCTTTTAATCAGTTGTGTAATTGTAAGCATATTTTATTGTTATGTTAATAAATTGAACATTTCAGTTTACATACTACACACGATAAGCCTTTTTCTCTGCAGAAATTATATTTATACTTGAGTGTCTCCCGGTATGGAAGGTGAATGACCCAGCGAAGAATGAAAAAAGGATGTTTTGATAAGCTGAAATATTATTTCTGTCTGGTATGCATATAGAAATACCCTAATGAAAGCGAGCACTTTTTAGTGTTTGTGTTTTTCACATAAATTACTAATAAGTGAGTCATGTATCTAGATGGTTTTTTTTGTAGAATATTACACTTCTGTGGGCATCTTATGCACACCTCCTCATTGATGTAAATACCTATCCAAGAAGTAATGTTTCAGAAAATAAATGCAAAAAAGAACGCAGACATTTAATTGTTGTTCACACCAGATATAAAAAAAAGAAATGTACAATGAATGGTAGAGTTATAGAAGAAGATAGGCTGGTTTGAAAAGCTCATTTTCTGGGAATTTCTCGCACAATCATCTCTGGAGTTTTCATACAGAAGGTATTAAAAAAACAAAAAATATTCTGTAAGTGGTAATTCTACGGGTAAAGGAATCTTGTTAAAAAAAGGTTACATAGTATAGCCAAAAGGATTCAAGCTGAATTTGAATGAATTGCTGAAAGTCCAGCACATCAAATCACAAAGCAGTGGTTTTACAGCACTGGCAAACCTTTCCAAGTTGCATTTTCCTGCTAAGAACAGGAACCTCAGCTTACAGGTTGGGCACAGACTCACAAAACAGAAGCACATTTGCAGCATTTCGTGAATCCGTTGTATTGCAGCATAAAAGCTCATTTTAAAATGTGCAAACAGAATGAAGTGGCCGGACACTGAAATGGCAGCACTAGGTGATAGGTGGTAACAGCAGGTTGTATGTGAGAGCAGTTGTATGTGTGTGAGATCAGTTATGTGTGAGAGAAAGATCTGTGTCTGTAACAGCGGTTTTGTGTGTGTATGTGTGTGTGTGTGTGTGTGTGTGTGTAAATGTGTGAGAGCTATTTATGTTATTTATGCCCTGAGTATGAATTACCACCTGGTAACACACACTTTGGACCAGAATCAGGTTTACACTCTCTTGTCAGGCTTACACTCTCTCTCTCTCTCTCTCTCTCTATACACTATATATAGTGTATAATAAATTACCTTAATCGGAAACATGAATTTATACTCCATCTAAAAGGTTAATGGAGATTTTTAAAACCTTAGGCTGTGTGATAGTTTGAAACAAAAGACAGATGTGAAATCTAGACAGAGAGAGACTGTACCTCCAAGAGAAAGAAAGTCGGGTTGCGTGAGATTATTGTTGGTTTTGCAATAAAATTGAGAGTTTGTATCTCATAATTGCAGCTGCAAGATACAGCCTATAAGCACACTTATTTCCCTACAGCTTCCACACACGATATGTTGTGTACTCATTGCTCATTCTCAGCTCTACCCCGCTGTGAATTAAACCTCTGGCAGCTTTAGTGCACTGTATAAAAATGTTGATTTTTCTCTCTTTAATGCAGCGGGAAAAACATATTTTTCAATGATTTGGTTGGCTGCAGATTTTCCAACGGAGAGATTTCTGTGATGACTCTTCTCTGCAAAGTTAATTAAGTGGAGAGTACATTAAAAGCTTAATATATTGGGGTCAGGCGAGTTCTCACTTTGTAATGTTGAAAGCGTGTTAAAAGGCTGCTCTTTTTTTCTTTCTTTTTTGAAGATGCCTCGGATAATGTGAATCAGTGGTACATATTTATAGTGTGTGGTGTAGGTAGCTTACTCCTAAACACGCAACGCAGCAATATTAAATATTCTGTTTATAAAGTTACTTTCATGCAAAATTACTTTTAATATGACATTTTTAACTAGGCTATCTTTTAACATATAAGCATATTTCATATCCAAGCTTTGTTGTGCTTTCACAGTTTAATAGATTTAAAGAACGTATAAACCAAGTTTATACATGTTATGCTATAATGAGCCACATATTCGTTGTCACGATAAAGAATTTACAGTAGATATACTGTGCTTAGGTTTTGTTTTTCTATAAAATCAGATGGAGGAATATGATATAAAGGAATGGAAACATAAATTTAGGCTAACAACGCATACATCTCTCAAGAGCCATGCCAACTGTGCCATATATCTCTAACTATGCCACTGTACACCCTTTTGGAAGAGGTAGGTTAATCGTGCACCAATTTTTGAATGCCTGTGATTCATTTATTTTTATGTCCCTTAAACATTATTTTTCAGTCACTAGTTTTTTTTCCAGAGTATTGTCCAAACAAAATTAAAGTTTAAATAAAGATTTATTAAAAAGAAATCTGACAAATGAAAAAGGGTGTCCATTCTTCATACATGGTCCATACATATAAGGATTCATTATTTCAAACAAATGACCTGCATAGGTTCGGAATCTATTATTATTTACTGGTCCAGTTTTCCNTGGTTATGTTATGTAATATGGTACCATTGCCTTGGAAGAAGGGTGTAGAGCAGTGGTTCCCAAACTGTGAGCCTAGGCTCCCTGAGGTGCCGCGGAATGCTTTTTACGCCACATTGCTAGTGTTACTTATAAGTTCAATCTTACTTCTTATATAGGAGCTACACAAGAGTTGATATCAACCTGACGTATTTCTGTCTTTACCTAAATAGTTATGGGTATAGAGGACTGCTAGGGACAGACTGTTAAATATCTATTAAATTGCCTCTCATGACTGTTAGTCAGATAAGAGACACACTGCCCTCAAAGGAAATTCAGTAGTACTGTTAGAAATGATGGATAATTCATATTTTGGATTACATATAGAAAGTAAAACTAGGAAGAAATATAAGTAGAGGTGAGCAGAAAGGAGATTGCAAATCACTCCCATAGCCCCAACTCCTGTACTGGAAAACATATGTTTAATATGCATGGATAGGGTTTTAACAATCGGGATAGAGGCACTAATTCACAGTGAATCACTCTCTCCACACAGGTCCCGAGAGATTTACACACTAAGGCCTAAATTTACTAAGCAGGGAGAGTGTAAGGAGTTTGAAAAGTGGGGATGTTGCCCATAACAACCAATCAGATTCAAGCTCTCAGTTTCATTTTACAGACTAGAGAATGTGACCTTGAATCTGATTGTTGTTATGGGCAACNTCCCNACTTTCCACTCTGCCTGCAATCTCCCTGCTTAGTAAATCCATTATGTTTGTATATCATCAACTTCATATTTAATTCAGGTGCGACCTGGCTATTTCTTTACTAACTAAGGTTAAAAGTTTGTATTTGCTTTCATCAACAAGCAAGACGTTTGCTAAATTACCAGGAAATGGAAAAAGCATTTGCATATCTATTTAAGAGGCTGTATGAATATTTCCACTTCACTCAAGAGAGATTATTAAAATCAAAGAAAGAGAAATGTGATGTTTTATTTGGATCTGCAAACTGTAGTTTACAACACAAAACATTTGGGGTCTTTTCAATAGGGCTTTATAAAGGCGAATGATTCCAAGCACCATCTTCATTAATCAGTCTTTTCAGACCCGGCTGAAACGTGCTCTGTGCTGATATAACAACAAAACATGTCTCTCACTGACATGTTCCCACTACCCCCTCTATTCCATTCTGCTACTGGGCTCCAACATAAAATATCTATGGTTGGAATTACTTTATACATTGTAGTTTTGTTTACCATGAATGCTTTGTATGTAAACATCCTGTAACGCATAAAATGAGACAAATGAATATTCTGTATTTCAGGACTACTGGGAAGCAGATAAATCTTTATTTGTATTTATGCAAAGGGTACAGGGGNGGTAAAGTTCATCATCAGTTGTAAGCTGTGTTAGAGTTGAGAGATGATGTTTCCTAGCCCAAGTGTAATAACAGTGTAACAGTAACACTGGTCAGTATCTGTGTGCAACATGCAACAATAAAGTATTCTCTCTGCATGCAAACACTGACATTCATTTTACCTCCCCTGTAATTCAACATGGATTTGCGCAGGTATAACATTTCTGGATCTTGTCCATAGAGAACTAACAATCATTAGAGTACTGATCCTCTGGTCCTTGAAATGGCAAAGTCATCCAAGGACTTGCTAATCACAACAAATTGATTTGTCAAAGTCTGGGGGCAATTCTTTTTTAATTAACTATTTTGTAAACTTTTTTCCAAGGTAATCAATTTCATGAAATCAAATCCCTTTAAATATAGCATACATTATAAAAATAAAAATATAAAAAATAACATCATTTATTCATTGTTTATTAACATTATGTCTCCAGCATAAGGTGTAATANGTCCACTTCCCTCCAGATAACTGATGTGGCTGCTGAGAAGTAACGTTCACCTTCTGCAGCCTCATCATGTGCTAGGTTGCATTAGAGGTTGCACACTATTTGGCGATAAGTGAAAGCTGAAGCCCAGGCACTGACAATGCTTGTCTTTTAAAAGCAGTGGATCCGCCACTAAGGTTATATCACCGTAGAAGAGAGCACACCCCAGAAGGTGAAAAGATCAAGAAAGAAGACAACAAAGTAAAGATAAGGGAAACATTGGGGAATGAAGACAGTGGGATAAATACAGGGTAGAAAATAAGGGATTGGATAGATATTGGGACAAAAAGTAGAGCTTAAAACATAAAGGGGCAAATAGAATGGCTGGACACAAACATGGGCACACATGATGGCTGACCACATACAATAGCACACAAGATGACTGCAGTCATACAGGTACACAATGACTTTTTGCAGACATATAGGGGAATGCAAAATTGACATATATTGGGGTTCCTAATATCCAGGGGTACCTTGCCTTTGAATAGCACATAGCTTAGTCTGGATTTCAGCTGACATATGCATCACATCTGTAATTCCCAGTCAACACTCCTGAATAACAGAAGCAGACAGGAGTATTGGAAAGAATCTCACCACACCACATTCAGTCGGCATATTTGATTTGTAAGATGGACAAAGTTAACTACCTGCAGCGCGTACATTTATTTACCTGGAAATGAATACATCCATTTTCGTACCAGCACATGATAAATCACTAACATAGAAAACAACTCGATCACAAAAGGAATAACTTAATGAATATATTTACATATCATTAAAACAAATAATAACATGAATAGAATAGGAACAGAAGTTCAGTTGTAGACATGTAAAGTTACAATAGAACCACCCTGAACATCTTTCATTCTGCAGCAAAAAGGGAGAACCACACAAAAGCAGATTTGTCAAGGGCATCTTTGTCTGAAATCTTATTCTGTGAGGTGGCCAATGAATTGACTTTTAAAAATTGGCAATAAGCCATATACTAAGCAAGGACAGATTTGTCTTCCGCTGGCCACAGCTCAGGTCTGCAAGTCCTCGCTTACTCTTAGACTAGTCTTTGAGATGTTAATAACACAAATGTAATGCACTACCTACCATTTTTTTTTACTGCAACACAAATGTGACTGTTAGAAATAAATTCTCTAANTACCTGACGGCTTCAAACAATTATCAGCAAAATGGAAATGCTTTAATATGTCCAGCTTAGAAGAGAGAATCAAACCTTAAATATAATATCATTTTCACATCTGAGAAATGATTCAATGAACAGGAGGGAAGCATGTTTTCAAAGAAAGACCATGCTCTCAAGCTGCAGGATATCTGTCTCAGGGAAATAGATGTATAATTCTTTTGGTACATAATGTTGACACTATAGATTACAGTCCCAGCAGAAAGGGCAAAACTCAACCCAGCAGCATAATTATGATTTCACTTGATATCTGATTATTATGATTACCAGGCATCACATAGGGGGAAACGCTTTAGGAAATGTCAGGAATCTTTCAATAGATGCAATGACTGAAAGCATAAAAACAATAAACCCAATATAGTAGTTTGAGCCAGGACCGGCGACAGGGGGGGACAAGGGGGACAGCTGTGACGGGCCCCAAGCTTCAGGTGTTATCGCTACTGTGGGGGGCCCCAAAAAATCTGGGTGTACCGGGGCCCCAAGATTTCTGTTGCCGGCCCTGGTTTGAGCGTCACATTTAGTACTCCTTTCCAATACACATGCTATAATGCCTGCTTTATTTCAGCATTGCGCTCTAACTCAAATTACCGTAAATCGTAGATCATTACAGTAAATCGTATCCCAGCTTTCTACATTGGCATCAATCCTGTGTGGTTGAATCTTTAATTGTCTTCTTGGTCTGCATAAGATCGCACAAACTAGCAACCTGGTCACTATGCAATCAATATCCAATCTGTTAAATCTTTGGAGATCTTTATCAAAATTGGATCTTCAGACCAGATTCCTGATTCGATAAAGGAAGTCTCCGGCGCAAAGACGGGAAAAGTTTTTTTCTTTTTCCCGTCTGGTACAGTAATAAATGTGTAGGTATTTTTATATGAGCTGCGAGATAAAAAGGTGCGAGTTTTCTCCCTAACCCTGTTTGCGTAAGGGGGAAAAAGCTTGTGCGAAGCAATTTGAATCTGGCCTATAATTCCTATTAGTCATTCTATTTACATTTTACAACAACCCTCGGCTTGTGTCCCAATCCTGAGTGTTGAGACAACACACTGAGTTGTAGGCATCCATCCAACAAAATCCAATATTTCAGGAAGGAAATAAAGCTACCCCAGATAAGAAAAGCTGAGTAGTGTTAATATTTAATATGTCACATTGTTATCTATGTGCTATATACTATCTGGATTTCAGTTGAAGACATCATTTTTAGAAATATTTTCTGTAATAAAGTGTTTCATGAATTATGGATAGCAGTAACTTTCAAAAAGTTGAAAATATTTCTGTATCAGTGTATTGCTATGCATACATAGTCTGCCCCTTACATAAATGTTCATGGTACAATGTATGGGTTAATAGGGGTTATTTATTCTGCCTCATGGGTTGTAAGTCAGAGAATACATAAATAAACTGTTAGCCTATAACTTAAAACATCACGTAGAGATACCCTACCCTACGTTTTTAGAGACAGTCACCTAAATAGGAATTAGCGCACTTTAATGTTTCCCCACCCACACACTTAACCGAATATACACCACCATGTCTTTTACTTTCTTCAAGCTACATTTAAATTGGATCTGCTGTACTAGTTATAATATTATCCGTTATGCACATTCTACTAAGAAATGACACAATTCTTCTGTTTCAGAAATATTTATGTCACTACTTATTGCATTTTTATGTCCTTTTCCCATTTAAAAAACAAATGTCAAGAAGTAATTCCCATGACCCTAACCCTTCATCAGGCAGTCAAATGAAAATGAAACAGTTCTCAGATAGTACAGCTGTTCCCTTCATATTGTTGTGAAGTGATTGCTGGTATTTCTTAATGAAATTTCCGACTTTGTTAATGCTAAAGTGGATTTATTAATGTTTTCTCCCTCACAGCTATAAACGTATTTGATAGCAGNTCAAAGTTCTGCACTGTATATGCATAGGAATGGTGCAATCATTTTAAGCAAACCTAATAATATTTAAATTGATGTAATAAGTTTGCTTACATTTTTAGGGATAATTTTGCCGTTTGGTTGCTGTAAACCGAACTCATTGAATTTCCTAGGGAATCCAGAGTAATGTATTGAAAAGCATTAGCATAATAATTGGTAAGCTATTTCTCTCTCTTTCTTTACCTTTTTATTTTTGCAGATGAATAGTTTAAAGACTGATAGATGTTCTGAGCCTGTGAAGGTTACGGCGTGGGTGAAAACATTTCACGGTGTCAATGAACATACTTAATTTCCCTGGAAGTGCCATTCTAAATCGCACATGTGGTATGGCATTAGCATAACAAAGAGATAATGCATTCATTGGGGTGATACTGCCCTTCAGTTGTTCATGAAATAGAGCCATGCACGAAAGGGTCACAATTCTCCCCCTTGTCAACCACTGTAGGAAATCTCTTCAATACATCTGGGGTGGAAGCTGTTGTTTAAAGGCTAGTAAGATATATCACTGTATATGCTCAAAGGCAATAAACACCCTGGTCAAGAAAGGAAAGGAAATGGGAAACCATGATGCAATGATACTTATCATAATATTTATCTTATTGTGTATTATGCAAAAGATGACCGTCATTTATTTCTGAGGCATGTTGTGCATAGTATTTCATGAAATTAATCCTAATCCTAATTCGTACATGTATTCTGCACTTAAAATGAGCTTCTGGTGGTCTACACAGAGTGACAGCTGTGCATTTACATAGACCTGCCATTTGCCCTCCAACGCGCTGTATAGCCGCCCAGGCGCATATTCGGCTCTGTAAAACAGACATGACCATAACTGTTTAAAAAGTATCCAAAAATTGAATAAACAGTGAAATGAAAAGACTAAAATAATAAACCCTAGTTACTATTTTCACACACCGATCAGATCGGTATTCAACTGCTTATTGTATGAGTAGTTTATCTCAGTAGATGCCCTGGGCTCCTGCTGTTCTTATGGCAGGCACCATGCAGTTTGTTGATCGGATTTGCAGGAAGTGGAGCAGGGGCAGCACGACTTTCAGTCACAAGAACAGGTGCCCAGACCAGCCCCTGCCCAGGCTAACTCTCTCATTGGATGTGCAAGACGCCTGTCAGTGTGAGTGACAGGTGTGCTGCCCCTGCTCCACTGCCGGCAAATCTGAAGTTAGGAGCCTGCACTTCTATAAGGTGAATGTACTGTTGCTATATTATAGAAGCAAAGTTCAATGGACTTTTATTATATGAAATTTTGATGTTACCAATCTCTGATATAGAACGTTATTTATAGAGACTAATTAAATGTAACATATGTATTTAATGCATAAGGGTTTATGGCATTGTAACAACTTTAATGAGATAAATAATCTTTAAAGAGCACTGTAGCAGTATAATTGCTATATGGAAAGTACATCATATAGCGAACTCTGTTCTGTCACTAATTAGCCTATTTAAGGGAGACTTGTTCTATTATACAATGCACTGCACTTGTGTTCTGATGATTACTTAGTTAAGTGAGTAAAGACCCTTGACCTTAAATGATAGTCAAAGTCTTCAACCTTTGCTATAGCCATTACCTTGTTCTCTTTAACTTAATGTTCCTTCTGCTGTTGACCTTTACCTTCTGAAGTATGAGTCATGTGTCGCTGGCTTTTATCTGGTTATCTTTTTTTATTAGGGAAAATCGTGGGGCTACACTGGAAATATTTTCAGATTACTTATTTTACTGTACACTTAAATGTGAAATACAAATGTGTGAATAATACCCCTTTTCAACATCAACACAAAAATCCCAGGTTTTTGCACATGAACATGCATAGACCCTGGGTTTTATGTTGGTGGAAATGGGTGCCTGGTAAAAAAAAAAACTCTGTTAAGTGACGCAGGCTTTTTACCTGGAACCCATGCAGAGGGTTTCTTACCCGAGCTTTCCTTCAATACATTGCTAATTGCCTGTGTAGAGTATGGAGTACGGAGTACTGCTGCAGCATAGGTTACAATACTCTTTCATATAGTAATGCCGGCATGTTACAATAGCAGCGTGTGCTAGCGTTAATGTATGAATAAGTATAGCATAGTGTAACATGCCGGCATATGCTGCAGTATGAATCGTATATTATTCATAATTCAGCATATGCCGTCATGTTACACTATTATACACATTCATAAAGTTGTGTTGTTCTGTTATTGTAACATGCCAGCACTACTGTATGAATTTTGTATGAAAAGTGATATAAGAGTGAATATACCACTTTTCCACCACAAACCTGGTAATTTCCCAGGACCAAAAAGAAAAACCCTTTTCCACTGCAGTATGTTCCATATGCAGTTAACTGCATTTCCACAGTCTCTGAAATGACCCAGGTTTAAGAACCCTGGAAGGACTAATCAGCTCTGTTTGGACATTCCTGGGTTCAAAAACCCAGCAGAACTGTTTCCACCGCAGCTAACACATGAAAATCTCGGGAAAACACTGCCTGAGTCCTGGGTAAAAAATCTGGGTCACTTGACGTGGATAATTTCCCTTTTAGTTATTTCCACAGGCAAATATCCTGGGTCAATGCGTGTTCATGTGCAAAATCCAAAAGAAATTAATCCCTACCATTTTATACACACACACACACACACACACACACACACATATATATATATATATATATATATATATATATATATATATAATATCAGGGCTCGAAGTGGGGGTGTATACGGGGTATGCCATACCAGCACTTCTCCACCTGATTTAAAAGATACTACATATCTCCATTGACTTATATTATATTCTATGTTTCCATATACCCACTTTTAAATGTCCATATCCCCACTTCTAAATTTCCACTTCGACCACTGTNTTATATTGTAATATTTCAATTTTATTGCACACAAGTTATTAATAAGTTGCCACTCATTTGCTATGGTCATTTGCTATGGTCAATCATTTTATATGTTTCAAATAGTATAGTTTATATTATTTAAATAGTTTTTAGTAAAGCTAATAATTTTTGATTTACCAGTTATGTATAAAATGTACGCATATGGAGACACTGATTTACATTGCAATCCGTAGTAACACATTTGTTGAGAGTGACTCCATACACTTAAAACATTAAAGTATTTTACAGTACTGAGCATGCATATGTGCTGAGCAATGGTCCTACTGATAAATGCTGAAAGATCAAATCAACAGATTACTAGATAGATGGTAACATTGGCCACAGACGAGGCATTGTCCCTGACTCTTGATATGGACATTGCATAATGATCATAGACTGACCAATTATTTGGGTAAACTATCTCCAATAGTCATTGGATTGGCCTGATCATCACATAGTATAGGAGCAGATTTACAGGTCAACTGTCGTGTCAGTTGTTTAGAGTGGACTGTTGATCTGTTGATTTGCTAGTATCTGTTTATGTGGCCAACATTAGTGGTGTCCATAAAATCCTGGTACCATGTTAAAAACAATATGTACCCCATGTCCCTTTCAGTGAGAAAATGCTATTATGCACACTGTTATATTAAGGCTTTTGTTTCACTGCTTGAGTTAAATTTTGCACATTGAATATAATATATATTATTTGTTATATTATGTTGCACATAACAGCTAATTCTAGATCATCTAACTGGTTCCCATGGGCAATATCTACACTTTAGCTGTTTAAAAGTTACATTTACAAGTACTCCGCAATAGCAATGAGAACTGCGAACTGTCAAACATTTTATTTCCTTATAGCTATAGCTCCAAAACCTCATGTAAATGCTCAGTAGAGATGTCTTTGTTAAAAAGCTGAAATTGATGTTCTATACAAAATAAGCATCAAGTCGTGACCTTCCTGACACGATGTATAAGGAATATAGACAGATCGGTCTTTATGTGTCACTATAACTACACATGCATTTTATACATTGTGGGGCAGCATTGTGAATCGAGTAATTATATGTACAAATAGGCCTACCGGGGGAACCTTGTAAAGAAAGACAGGCTCCACAGATTTCAACACTGACATTTGCCTCCTAAAACTTGCACAGCAAGTTGCCTTTGGTTGTTCAGTTCTAAAATAAAATGGTTAATTATGACTTTTGTTTATAATTGTCAAACACACACTTACATAGCCAGCTGCTCCTAAAATATAATTTACACCCAGATAAAAGGAAATATACATAATTGCTCTGATTTGAATTGTGCTTAAGAACTCGAGCAAAACATTTCTCCTTTAGTAGACAGGACCCGTTTTTTTTTTTTTTTATCTTCACATCTGCTCTTCAAATTGATTCAAATTAAATATGGAATTTGCATAGGGAATATGCCGCTCTACCAGATTCTATAGCATAAACCTTGTACATCCGTTTCCTTCCCAATTAGCTGTGCCTTGAATGTTTACAAATCTGCTTCCACCATGGTAATCTCTGTTGTCACAACTATGGGCACTTAATAGAAACCTTTGCATAAATAAAAGCATTGCCTCTAATTACCAAGAGATTTTGGAATGAAAATTCTCCAGTATGTTATAATTGTATATCCTTAACTCACAGTGCCATATATATAAATATAGGTATTATACGTATTTATTCAAGGAGAAACGGTAGAGATTATGGTGTTAACTGTATTTGCATCAGGGCTGTATCCTAGTATTAAGGAACAAGCTCTGATGCTAATGATAAAACTATAAATTCAATGTGTTCTGACGTGTATGCTTATACGCCAATTTCCGAGCAATTGTCCCAGGCTGAGGCAATGATTCAATGTAAATTACTGTCTCAGCCCTGATCAGTATTATGGATAAGCGGGTCTTGTTGATATAACACACGCACATTCAGAGCAAATATATGGGGTTTGTTATCCAGGGGGTGCTGCTTTGGTGCCTAAATCACAGCCTCTGCCCCACCAACCATGCTGCTGACTGTTGGTTTCTTCAAGGATGGAGAAACTAAAATTCGGCAACCCTGGTTTATTAGACTTGTGAAACATCTGGGCCTAAATTTACTGGGAACTGGGATTTGAAAAGTGGGGATCAGTTTCATTTAACATACTGGATATTGTGAGCTTGAATCTGCTTTCTATACGTTATACTGTGCATATTTACTGTATTTCATAACTACCTAAATATATATTTAGGACATACAGATGTGACACTTTATAACATTCCTAAAATACAGCAATGTCCTGGTATGCTGTTAAAGGGCTAGCACAAAGCATAACCACTGCATCCTGTATACATGACTGCAATGTACCTTGTACTTGTATTCCAACTTCTGAGAAAAGGGAATATATCATAAATAGCTGAATTGTGAGTATAAGCAATCTGACATACTTTCCTTGGCACTGAGAGCTGCAGTTGTGTGCGCCACTGATTTCCATAAATGTCACACACTATTTGTACTACAGCATGCAGAATGTGTGAAATTGTGAGTTCAGGATCCGTCCCATAGTCTGTCATGCATGTCAGTGTTTGCATGCAGGGAGAATACTTCATTGTTGCATGTTGCACACAGATACTGACCAGCGTTACTGTTACACTGTTATTACACTTGTGCTAAGAAACATCTCTCATCTGTAATACTATATGCAACTGACGAAATATACATTCCTGCAATTCAACATGGTTTTGCCCACTTGAAACTTTATGATCCCAAGTTCCATTGATATGAGTTGTGAGTATGTCACAATGTCACAGTTTGTAAGTACACGATCTGTTTGCTCCATTCATTTCTCAATATTAGAGACCTCACTCACAGCTCTCACATGCAATCACTCAACAGACATGTTTTGCATCCGGTATATAGGGCATTGTTCGGACCCCAAGTAATTAGTAATAAATGAGTCACATGCGTCAGTTGCCCTATTTATTTAGCTTTTGCATGCTTTTCAGTATGTTTATATCTGTTTACTAACACACAAGGGTATAGTATGCGATCAAACTGTTTAAAGCACTCTTGTGGAGGATAAAGCATAGACGGAGTGCACGAGAGAGTAGACGGGAGCAGGAGCAAGGACAAGAGAATAACACAACTTGTCTTAATGATTTTGGCAATGATACAGCCGGGATTGTGGTGTTGGCTGTATCATTGTCAAATTAGTTGTTTCAGGGTAGTGACCGGAACCAATGCTGATAGCTATGCTCCCTTATGGTGACCACTTTCATATATATATATATATATATATATATATATATATATGCTGTGCATTCTGTATTATGAACTAGCTCTGCACAAGGTCATTAGGCTAGCAATTTCTGTGGCAGGGCACGGCTCCTGTAGAATTTATGGGTCATTGATTAAATAACTGTTTCTTTCATTTCATAAATGGTTTCTTACTATAACCTCTGAAAATAATAACAAGAGGCACTCAACGTTTCTGATGGAATGCACTGTTTATTAGACATGGCTATATAAACAATATTATTTTTATTTCATTTATAGCCTCATTTATTTGACAAGGTCTTAAAAGTCAAAGGACATGCTTTGCTAAGCAGCTTTAAACAGTAACATTCGGCATTATGTAAATGTGTTATTTTAAACACAGGTTAATTGTTTTGCCAAAATACTGTTGTAACATCACCTCTAGATTAATATAACTACATACTGTATATTCTTGTGAGGCAGTAATTGTGCAGTACATTGGGTTACAATCCAGTTTAATGAAATAATCATCTTCTATTAGTGTAATGTTGTTGTACTGGCGTTAAATTAACTCGAGGTTACTTTGTGTCCTATTAACACCAGCCACAATTAAGTATTAGCATTAATCAGCTCTAAATGCCTTTAGACTACTAATAGATTTGATCATTCACCTGTTATTTTAATTATGTCAGTGTTGCATTATTGTCTAATTGCATTTAATTAGTGTACCACCAACAGAGAGAGATTATGGTTTTAACTGTACCTGTAGTCAATTAAAATCAAATGGTTCTCTTTATTGTAACCTACTAGTTTAGTAGAGTTATACACTGCTAACTCTTTTTTGAAAGTGGTCACAAATAGAGATGAGCAAATTCGATGTATGACAAGGATTAATNTGTCACTTATAATAAGTGCCAACTTTGTATTGGTTTTGGCAACCCATCCCTGAAATTGTTTTTGGGGGGTTTAATAAATCAAATCACATAATTTGTATACATTTTTGTTTCTGTAGTATTATAAACACTAATAGCATTAGTATTTAACATAATTTCCAGTTATTATTATAATATTGTTTTTACCAGTAACTATTGGTTAAATACTGCAATATATTATGATGGAAATCTCTGGCCATATGCCCCTCATCCCTGCGCTTGTCTTAGTGGTGCAGAAGCTCGGGCCTATGCAAATATATGAATGCCGGGTTTTTATAAATGTATTATAGTAAAAAATAAAAAAATAAATGTTTTAAAAAATTAAAAAAGCATACACACACTAATTCCTTTTTAAAAAAAAAAAAAGTCTGGCAGAGTTGCCGCTATCAATGAGGTCCCAAGCAGTGGTCTTTCAACATTCTCATCTATAGATCATGGATGACTTGAACTGTGTCTAGTGGCTAGTCCAGCATTAATCTGATAAGAGGAATCATGCGCCGCTAGAAAATATTGTGGTTTACTGGATGAAAAGGTTGATAGGCAGCAGCCAGGCCACATGCTGGTGAGTCCTTTATCCCCACCGAAAGGCTACAAGGTAGAATGTAATGNCATATATCAGATAACACAAAAATACGATCAAAGCATGCTTAGCATGCCAGGTCACTTACTATGCAGTCCTTTATTCGGATATAAGGATCAGGGGCAGTGGTACCAGATTCAACGAAAATACAATCTCTCCTTGGGCTTCAGATTTCCGAGTCTAAGTGAGTCACTTAGTAGTTTTATTTAAGTCATTTATGTGTCTGTCTTTTACGCCAGACCAGATGTCCTAATCATTGACAGTATTGCAATGTCTTGATTCCCTATAACTAGTGGCTATATTTGAAAATGCAAGAATTTCCTGGAGACAAAGCAGGAGACATACCACGTGCAACCTGAGCTGACAAGTTACTCACAAGTAGCTCTTTGCATCTCTTAATATCTGTGTCATTTAAAAAAAAAATAATCATTTACATAGGACTTTAACTTAGGATCAAGCATAATCCTTAAGCGTAATCCACAAGGGTTAACAAGGGTTACAAGACCCTTGTGTCTACCCTTGTGTCTTGATGAAGCAAATAAAGAACTTGATCTGCAAGTCCAACGAAGCTTACTTTTATCTCTTGTTTCACCCTCTCCAGCACCTCCTCCATCAGCTTAATTAAGGGGATGACCTATGCTGGCAGCATCTGAACTCACATTATGGGTCAGAATTTCAAAAAGTATCACTATCTTACATAATACAAAGATTATTCTCCAGTGTGCTGCAGTAAGGTACCATCATTTTCTCCCCAACTCATGGCTTAGCATGTAAGTCTTGATAACTCGTCAAAAGCATATAATGGGTGGAATTTTATTTTGTTACTATCTCACACTTCAGTTGGTGGTATGTAATGGGAACTTTTCATATAGTTACAAGTTGTTTTCGAATCCCCAGAATTTTCTTCTCCAAATTATTTGTACCAGTATGCTTCTTCCTGAAATCAAAGATACAAAGAGTAGCCTTCTTGTAAATTAACTGACTTTGTTAATAAGATGTTGCTGCTGAAGTTACTTTCGTTTAAGGTCACAGTATAGCTGTGGAATTGCTGTTCTGTAAAAATAGAATTGCACTGGAATTTGGTGTTTAATACGGCTATTCATGGGTTCAGTAAGGCACTTTGCAACAGGGAAGCAGCGGTCATACTTGGTTCTTCATGAAAAGGCTTGTTCCGCAATCATTGTTTGCAGTTTCCCTTCCACTTGTGAATTCCTCAAGTGATACAAGTTTTTCTACAAAAAGGAAGGACTCTCCTTGATTGCAAATGAGGATGATGGTGATGATGANGATCAAGGGACTGCTGGTTTACTGCATGGGCTGGAAATTAGCTGTGCTGCTCACAATTGAAGAGGACTCAAAGATGGAGAAAAATGGCTTCTCTAAGAGTACACTGTCTGAATCAAAATGTCTGATTCTCTGAGTCTTAGCGATTATTTTATGCATGGATATTTCTGGTTTAATGGTGACAGGCTCAGCTTCAGTAAGACAAGGTGCATTTCTTGTATGTTACGTGCAACATCTGTATCAGGACCAGCACTCACAAGTAAAGAACATGGTCTACGCCTTTCTTTGCCACTGCATAAGATATATGTTATTTTGGCAACAGGGCTCGAAGTGGGGGTGTATACAGGGGTATGCCATACCAGCACTTCTCCAACTGATGTAATGGAAAAATNTTATATCTCCATTGACTTCCATTATTTCCTATGTTTCCAAANCACCACTTCTGAATGTCCATACCCCCACTTATAAACTTCCACTTCGACCACTGGTTGGCAATGTGCAATTTGTTCACCATCTCCTCCAAACAAACAAAATNAATGTAATATATTGTACGACTTCTTCCAAACACGCAAAATAAGTGTGACACTTAATGTGACACATATTACAGTCACATCTGGGATTCTCTGAAAAGTTCTGCTAAAAAGTAATAAAGTAATTCAGTAGAATAATGATGATACAATCACTGAAAAACAAACTGAGAACACAGGGACCTAAATTTACTAAGAAGGGAAAAAAGTGGGGATGTTTCCCATAGCAACCAATCAGATTCAAGCTCGCATTCTCCAGTGTGCAAAATGAAACTGAGAGCTTAAATCTNATTGGTTGCTATGGGAAACATCCCCACTTTTTAATCTCCATGCAATCTCCCTGCCAGAGAGTTTCTCTAAACATTTTAGAGAATTCCATATTAAAGATTCCGTATACCTGAAAATCATAGAATTGGAACTTGTTCCGAGAATAGGATGAACATTTATTGAGAGAATTGTGTAAGCAAGAGTTGTTTTTGATGTGTCCCCAAGGCACAATTTCCCCTGACGACCTGTATAAGGCTGNAGAGCTGAATAACATAATATAATCTAATTATGACTATCTAGGGATGTTTTGTGTGGCATACTGAATTTACACAAGGTTAACATCTTGGTAGTTACAGCTGTATGTATTAAATAAATGTCTAACATATAATTGTGTATCTAAATGTTGAGCATAACTNTGGTAGTCCTTATCATTCTTTTTTNCTGTTTTTGTATGACATTTAATAAGATAAATGTGATATTACTTTTTAACATGGTTGTTAAAATTATTTTGTTATTTTATTGTGAGTCATTCTTTTGATTTTGATTTCAGTTCCCGTTTACTTTTGCTGACATGAAGAAGTGTATTGGTAATGATTTTGTGCAATTTTTAATCAACTCAATACTAGAACCACAGTCATAAATTCTGTGAAGTAGTTAAGGTGATTAACATCATAAATAATGAGCACTTTTATACACTGATTTCTGCTTTGAACTACGTTTTGAATTAAATAAAATCATAATATCACATCCTTATTTAACACCATGTAATTCAAGTCAGATTGGTGTATATATATGCTGTATTTGTATTCTAGTTTATTGTGGTATACATTGTTGTGGTCTTCTCAGCATGAAGAACTGAGGTCACTCTGACATAAATTACTCGTATAGACAGTAAGTTAAAGTTTGCTACCCTTGATGAAATGGCTGTCTGCCAAGAAATGTGCTGGGTATAATGGGATCCATTTAGGATAGACAGGAAAAGCTAGAAAACAACTGTTTGGCAGGCACCCTAGACAGTTAGTTATAATTGTATAGATAAAGCAGATCTACATGAACCAAGTTTTACTATATTCTAATATCTGATATTAGCCGTTAACCTCTGTATAACTGCCCTGCCTTGTTCCAGTTATGGCTGAATCTTAGAGGTGACAGCACCTTAAGGTACCACCTCATTAGGGCTATCAAGCTATTGATGCCTACNACAGCCTGTAGTCTCCTACAAATAATATTCAAGTTCAGGCTCTCTGGATTTTGAGAGACTAATCCTAAGATATGTGAGAGAGTAGATAGACAGCCAGACATTGAAAGGAGAATCAATATAGAACAGTGTGATAGTGTACATAAAAAAGGGAATGACGTATTCCAGGGGACCCATGGCATCAACTGTCTATAAAAATTGCTCTATCACATACCGCTTACAATGTTGTAGGCAGGGCTCGAAGTTGGAATGTNTACAATGGTATGTCACATTGTCACTTCTCCCACTGCTTTAATTAAAAATCTATATTGTATATTTCCATTATACCACTTAAAAAATGTCACTTTCGACCACTGGAGCTAGGAATATAACTGATCGACAATATAAACAACAAACATACAACTTGATAAATCAATTTTAAATAACAAGTTGACTATGTAATACCAATAGTAATTTTCCTATATATAAACCAGAAAAATAACTCGGATAAACTATTTTACTTAGAATTTAATAGCTTGGGAATCCAAAGCTATGTATTCTGTGTAATTGTTAACAGCAGCAAGCACAAAAAAGTGTACTCAAAGTACCTATGTATGGTTCTGTGATCTCTGTGTTTAGTGGGCGTTTTAGTGCAGTTGTGCGAATCCGCGCTGTTGGAACACTGAATAAGATGGACACATTTTCTAATAATTTTCTGTCTTTTGTGGTACTCTCTGGCCTAAATGTACTAAGCAGGGAGATTGAAAAGTGGGGATGTTCCCATAGCAACCAATCAGATTCAGTCTCTTAGCTTCATTTTACATACTGGAAATGTGAGCTCAAATCTAATTGGTTGCTATGGGCAACATCATCACTTTTCAATCTCCTTGCTTAGTAAATTTAGGTCTGGATCTGGTCCTTTATTTGAATATAAATCATATTTTTATATTAAACCAATAACAAATATCCTGCACAAACATTTCCCATCTTGGAACATATAAATTTTGCTTTGTAGTATGTATTTTGTAACATATGCTGTAATTACTTTCTGACATTTTTATCCNGTAAATATTTTTCATCTTAATTAAATACAACTGACACAAACACAAA